>PVJO010017019.1:0-40954 GCA_004026905.1 Hystrix cristata | reverse complement strand
TGTAGCTCTATAGTATAGTTTTATGTCGGGGACTGTGATGCCCCCTGCTTTTCCCCTGTTGCTTAGGATCGTTTTTGCTATTCTTGGTCTCTTGTGGTTCCAGATGAAATTCATGATTGTCCTTTCTAATTCTTTGAAGTATGTTAGTGGTATCTTGATTGGAATTGCATTGAATCTGTATAGTAGTTTAGGAAGTATAACCATTTTCACGATGTTGGTTCTTCCTACCCAGGAGCGTGGGATATCTTTCCATTTTTTGATATCTTTTTCAATTTCCTTTTTTAGAGTGCTGTAGTTTTCGATGTAAAGATCTTTTACTTCCTTTGTTAGATAGATTCCTAAGTATTTTATTTTTTTGTGTGCAATTGCGAAAGGTATATCTTTTGTTATTTCTTTTTCGGTGGATGTATTGTTTGTGTATAGGAATGCTATTGACTTTTGGGTGTTGACTTTGTATCCAGCAACATGACTGAATTTGCTTATTAAATCCAGCAGTTTTTTGGTGGAGTTTTTTGGGTCTTCTATGTAGAGTATCGTGTCATCCGCAAATAGCGAAAGTTTAACTTCCTCCTTTCCTATCTTTATTCCTTTTATTTCTTTCTCTTGTCTAATTGCTCTGGCTAATGTTTCTAGAACTATGTTGAATAATAGTGGTGACAGTGGACAATCTTGTCTTGTTCCAGATTTTAGTATGAAAGCTTCTAATTTCTCACCCTTTAGTGTAATGTTGGCCGTTGGTTTGTCATATATGGCTTTTATCAGATTTAGATGTACACCATCTATTCCAAATTTCTGTAGTGTTTTTATCATGTGGAAGGCACTTCTCTTAAAGTATGATACAAGTGTAGAAAAAAGTGATCAATAACATCCATTGAAGTGTTATCTACACAAGAAAATGCTGGAAATGTTTTAATTTTATATGTTTAATTAATATTTTAAAATTATTTTGGTATATCAACATGTCAGTAGAGAAATTACATTAAAGTAATAATCATCAAGACAGAAAGTATACAAATAGAGCAATTAGGACAGAAAGAAAAATAATAGAACTGAAACTAATATGCAGGCTGATGTATACATGTGTCAATGTAAAAGGCAATCTGCATGAATAAAAACAGTTACTGTGTTGGAGTGTTAGGATTAGGTGTTGTTTGTTATCATTTTTATTAATTTTGAATGCAATTTTTTGGGAAAAACTGTACTATATTCCTTTAAGTATTCTTATATCAGATCTGATATTGTTCTTGTAGTTACAGGTTGAAGGTCCCCAACTCAGGGTAAAGGAAAGACTACAGGCTGAGACCTTTGTAAGACCAGATGATAGAAATGTCTGGTTATCATTAAAGGATGAAGGATAGTGCAGTATGAAAATTTAAAATTTCAAGCAAAGAATTCATGAAAAATGTTTAGAGGAAAACAATTACCACTTTTTCTTTTCTTTTCTTTTTCCCTTCCTTCCTTTCCCCCTCCTCCCTCCCTAGTTCTCGTCCCATTTGAATATTTTCTTTCCTTTTCACAATATCTATTATACCAATAAATTTTCTTGGTTAAAAAAATAAAAATATTAAAAAAAAACAATAGTTATCATCACGATGAAGAATAATTTGAGTTAATTTTAGGGACTTTTCATCAAAGTAGGTTTTAGTGATTCTCCACAACTGCTTCTCGTGTCATATTTTCAAAGATTGTCCTTGTTTGCTCTCCCAGAAGAATTGAATAAGTGGAGAACTATTAAAACTACAACTTGTGCTTATTGCATCTACAACAGCTAGTTAAGAAAATAAAACTCATGAAGTTAGTTTTTTTTCTTCTTTTCTAGATGTATATGTAGATCAAATGTCAAGAGCTGAGTGAAAATTACAAAGAAAGCTTCGGTGCCTAATGTTTACTGTTTAGTTTGACTTCTTTCTTTTCTTTGGGTTGACTTTCAGTTTTAAATTCTTTTGGGAGCTAGTTTATATTTGCAATGAGGTTAAACTACGCTTCTGAATGAACATTTCTCAGTAACTTGATGAAAGCATGTTACCATACTGCCTTCCTCTAATGTTAAAATGTATCTCAGGTAATAAGGTGCATAAAAATTAACCACTATTTTAGTCTGTGAAGCAAAGCAAGGAACTGGCATGTTAGAAAACTCATTCATTTGGAAATGCGTGGTGTAGTGCTTCAGCAATATTTGAAATCTTCCAGTTGTATCATCCAGGCATGCACTGATCAGAATTAGCACTAGTGGGCACAGAGTATTAGCTGTGCCAACCACATGCTAATTTATATATCCTAATCAATCAGGCATATTTTAATTACTACTAATTGTTTTATTATCTTAGCAAACAACAACACAGAAGCCAGGAATCTCTATCATAATTGTGTTAATCAGTTCCTTAATAGTCTGTTTTGAGATTTTCAGAATAAATTTAACATCAGCCTTACTTAACTATGAAGTTGTACTCTGCGAAAATTAACACTGGTATCATAAACAATTCTGCAAAATCATTTCGGGAATCAATGAGATATAGGCATCCCTCGTTTAATAACTGTTATGGCTTGTGCCTAGATCCCCGCCAAAGACTCATGTAGTCATAGGTGGGGCATTTTCAGAGGTGGCTGAATCTAGAGTGTGTGATTACAAACTTAGTCCACTGACTACTTTGGCATACTACTTCTGGGATCAAGGATGTGATATTGGGATTAAGGGTGCTAGGATTAAGGGTGGCAGTGCTACCCGTCCAAAGGATGGGTAGACTGGATAAGATATAAAGAAGGTAGAGGCTTGATTACCTTGCTGACTTCTGCCTGTATGCCGTGCCACCCTGTCTTGGATCAAGCCAATTGTGGACCGAAACCTCTATAAACCATGAGCTAAATAATCTTTTCTTCATGTAACTTTGGGAGTCAGGTATTTTGTATCAGTGATGAGAGAAAAGTAACTAAAACAAGGTGTAAAATTAGGACTCCCCAGTAATTAGTGTTACGCTTATGGTAAGGGTTAGTGTTAGTGTGAGGCTTAGTATTTGGTTTTTGCAGAAAAATACTTTGGCTTCAGATTTAAGTTTGGAGAAATGAAAAACTGCATTAGGCTTAGGTTTAGGGCTAGTATTTGGGTTAGCTTTAGGGAACTAAAATACCTTGGAATTCGTTTTAGAGTTAGGAAACCTCGAAATATAGAGTTAGGGTGAGGGTTAGGGTTAGTGTTAGGGAACACCAGTACTTTGGCTTCAGGGTTAGGATGAGGGTTGGGCTTAGTTTGAGTGTTAGAGTAAGGGTTAGGGCATCAAAATACTTCAGTTTCAGTGTTAGGAATAGGGGACGACAAAATTTAGAGTTAGCACTACATTACTGTTAGTTTTAGGTTTAGGAACAGAGCACACCAACACTTTGTCTTCAGCGTTAGTGTTAGGCTTAGTGTTGTTAGAGTTAAATTTAGGACACCAAAATACTTTAGCTTTAGTGTTAGGGTGAGAGCACCAGAAAACTTAGAGTTAGGCTTAGGGGCAGATTGATTTTTAGGAGTAGGGTTAGGGCACACCAATACTTTGGCTTCACGGTTAGGGTTAGGGTTAGTTTGAGTGTTAGGTTTAGGGTTTGGGCACCAAAATACTTTGGCTGTTGTGTTAGGGACGGGGCACACCAACACTTTGGCTTCAGGGTTAGATTAGACTTGCTGTTAGAGTGAGGGTTAGGGTTAAGTTTAGGGCATCAAAATACTTTGGTTTAAGTGTTACGTATAGGGCACAACAAATATTTGAGTTAGGGTTAGTGGAAGGGCACAACAAAATTTGGCTTCATGGATAGGGTTAGGGTCTGTGTTAGTGTGAGTTTCATGGTTCAAGTTGGGGCACCAAAATACTTTGGCTTCAGTGTTAGGGTTAATGCAGTTGAAAACAGAGTTTGGGGTTAGCCGGCAATTTGATATTCATGGGTAAGGTTGCAGCACCCCAATACTTTGGCTTGAAGGTTAAGGTTAGGGTTAGGTTTAGGGTTAGTTCAAGTGTTAGCATTAGGGTTAGAGCACCAAAATACTTTGGCTCTAGTGTTAGGATTAAGGCATGCCAAAATTTAATGTTCCATTAGTGGTATATTTAGGGTGATGGCCAGGGCATACCAACACTTTAGCTTCATGGTTAGGGTTAGGGTTAGGGAAAGGGTTAGAGTTAAGTTTAGGGCACCAAAATACTTTGGCTTCAGTGTTATGTATAGGGCACCCTAAATCTTAGAGTTAGGGTTAGGCTTAGGGATAGGGCACAATAAAATTTGACTTCAAATTTAGGGTTACGGTCAGTATTAGTGTGAGGTTAAGGGTTCAGGTTAGGGCAGCAAAATACTTTGGCTTTAGTGTTAAGGTTAAGTCACTTGAAAACTTAGGGTTAGCCAGCAGGTTGATATTCAGGGGTTGGTTTAGGGCACACCAATATTTTGGCTTGAGTATTAGGGTTAGGGTTAGGGTTAGGGTTAGGGTTAGTTTGAGTGTTACAGTTAGATTTGGGGCAACAAAATACTTCGAGTCTAGCATTAGACATAGTGCACACCAAAATTAGAGTTAATGATCTGTTAGTGGTATCTTTAGGATTAGGGCCAGAGCACATCTACACTTTGTCCTCATGGTCAGGGTTAGGGTTAGTGTTAGGGTGAGGGTTAGGGTTAAGTTTAGGGCACAAAAATACTTTGGTTTTAGTGTTATGTTTAGGGCACACCAAATCTTGGAGTTAGGGTTAGGATTGGGGTAGGAAAGAATAAAATTTGGTTTCAGGTTTAGGGTTAGGGTCAGGGTTAATGTGAGGGTTAGGATTCAGGTTAGGGCAACAAAATACTTTCGATTCAGTGTTAGAGTTAGGGCACCCAACAATTTAACTTTAGGAGTATTCTGATTTTTGGGAGTAGATTTAGTCCACACAAATACTTTGGCTTCAGGATTAGGGCTAGTGTTAGGTTTAGTGTTAGCTTGCATGTTAAATTGAGGGTTAGAGCACCAAAATACTTTGGCTATGGAGTTAGAGTTAGGGCAACTACAAACCGAGTTAGGGTTAGGGGCAGGTTGATTTTTAAGAGTAGGGTTAGGTCATACAAATACTTTGGCTTCAGGCTTAAGGTTAGTGTTGGGGTTAGGGTAAGTTTGAGTGCTAGGTTTTGGGTGAGGGGACCAAAATGCTTCGGTTCTAGTGTTATGGTTAGTGCACCCCAAAACATAGAGTTCACGATCTGTTTATGTTAGCTTCGCGGTTAGGGAAAGGGCACACCAACACTTTCTCTTCAGAATTAGGGTTAGGTTTAGTGTTAGGGTGAGAGTTAGGGTTAATTTTAGGTCAAAAACATACTTTGGCTTTAGTGTTATGTTCAGAGCACACAAAAACATATAGTTAGCATTAGGATTAGGGATAGGGCACAGTAAAATTTGGCTTAAATGTTAGGGCTTGGGTCAGGGTTAGTGTGAGGTATAGGGTTTGAGTTAGGGCACCAAAATTCTTTGGCTTTACTGTTGAGTTAGGGCACAGAAAATTTTAGAGCTAGGGTTAGGGGCAGGTTGATTTTTAGGGTAGGTTTAAGACACATCGATACTTTGGCTTCAAGATTATTGTTAGTGCTAACGTTCGCTTAAGGGTTAGTTTGAGAGTTAGGGTTAAGTTTAGGGTACCAAAGTAGTTTGACTCTAGTGTTAGGTTTAGGGTACATCAAAACTTGTGCTAGAACTCTGTTAATGCTAGCATTAGAGTTAGATACAGGACACACCAACACCTTGCCTTCAATTTTAGGTTTAGGGTTAGTGCTAGGGTGAAGGCTAGGGTTACATCTAGGGCAACAAACTTCTTTGTCTTTAGTGCTATGTTTAGGGCACACCAAATATTATAGTTATGGATAAGGGTAGGGTACAGCAAAATTTGGCTTCAGTGTTAGCATTTTTGTCAGGGCGAATGTAAGTTCTGGGATTTGGGTTTGGGCCCCAAAATACTTTGGTTCTGACGTTAGGGTTAAGGCACCCGAAAACTTAGTGTCAGGGGCATGTTGATTTTTAGCAGTAGGGTTAAAGCACGCTCATTCTTTGGATTCAGGTTTAGGGTCTGTTTTATGGTTAGTTTGAATACTAGTTTTAGTGTTAGGACACCTGAACACTTTTAGGGTCAGGGAACCCTAAATCTTAGAGGTAGAGCTTTTCTTAGAGTGATGCTTAGTGTTAGATTTATCGTTAGGGTTAGGGTTATCCAACCCAATACTTTGGCATTAGGATTAGGGTTAGGGCACACCAAAATGCAGATTTAGCGTTAGAGTTAGGATTACAGGTAGTGTAACTGTTAGGGTTAGGGTTAGGGCACCGAAATCTTTTGGCTGTAGTGTAGGGTTAGGGCACACCAAAATTTAGATTTAGTCTTCTGTTAGTGTTAGCATTAGGGTTAGGGACAGGGTACACCAATACTTTTTAGGGTAAGTATGTGCATTAGAGTGTTAGGTGTGTTATTGTTTGGGCCTAGATGTCCCCTAAAGCCTCATATAATCATAGGTGGGCATTTCCAGATGTGGCTGGAGCTAGACTGTATGATTACTGAATTTGTCCACTGATTAGTTTGGCATAGTTCTGCTGGAATCAAGGATGTGATACTAGGATTAAGGGCACTAAGATTGAAGTTGGGACTGCTACCCACCCAATAGGCAGGTAGTGCGGATAAAATGTAAGGGAGAGAAAGAGGCTTGTGTCTATCCATTGCTTACCTCACTATTTACTGCCTGTGTGCCATGCCACCCTGCCTTGGAGCCAGCTGATTATGGACTGAAACCTCTACAAACCATGAGCTATATAAACCTTTCCTCTCTTAACTTAGGGTGTTGGGTATTTTGTGTCAGCAATGAGAAAAGTAACTAAAACAATGACCAAGTTACTTTCCTGCAGCTATGTTGTTGGGTAGGTCGCTAAATGAGGAAGTGTATATAGTACATACATTACAAATTTTAGAACATAGAAATGGGCAAAGGAAACTCCAACTGGATGTCTTTGCTTTAATTTGCATAACTCTTACATGCAGTACTGTAATGTATAACAGAATATAAAACCATAGTATTATACTCTGCAGTGCAATCAGCCAAAACTCCAGTCCTGTATAAACAAAAAAGACATCGAGGGTCTATAAACAAGATGTACAAAACTGTACAAAAAAAGACAGACTGTAAGTCTAAGCAGTGGGTTATAAGTCTGAACATCTCTCCTCAGTTGTATATGGGAACAGTTGTTAAACAAGTAGGTAATTAAACAAGCAATATTTGTATTTCTTTAAATGCTAAAATATTTATTATAAGTGCTTGATAGTATTATTAATGGTATGGCAGAAGGGTTTAGGACTGAAAAGAAGAAGATAAGGTGTTATCTTTTGAAATAGAAAGGTTTTTTTCAAATATAATAAAATATTTCAAAACAGTAAATTTTCAGAAATGAATTCCCTTTTAACTATTTTGGAAAATTCCAGCTGAAAAAATAAAACACTGTAACTATTTTGTTATTAGTGGCTTTAGCATCTTCATCTATACATTTAGGAAATGCATTCTCATTTATCAAACATTACTGTGAACATAATGCTCCATAGAAAAAAGACAATGGACTTTATTGGGCTCAATTTTATGAACTTTAAAGTCTATACCGCGTATAAAACAATTAACTGGCAATATTATAACAAAATTCTGAATACCAGGAAGGACAATAATTTGCTAAAATTCTTTCTTTAGATAAATGCTATTGATAAGATGTTTTCCCTATGTATAACTTTTATGGATGTATTTATTTGAATCCAAGAACATTGACTTAGATAATAATAAATATGTTCAAATTATCTCAAAGCTTTGAGGAAAATATATATACTTTCTAAAATGACAAGATTCATGCTTTTTTTTCAGTACTGGGGAATAAACTCAGGGCCTTCACAACCCCCCCCCCCTTTTAAGAGAAAGGGTCTTCATAAGTCACTAAATTGCAAAGACTGGGCTCTAACTTGCTATCCTCCTGACTCAACCTCCCAGAGTGATGGGATTACAGGCAAGTACCACCATGCCTGACAATGCCAGTCTTTTTGAATTTTTATGGCTTAAGACTATTCCATTGTGTATATGTACTACACTTGCTTTCCCATTCATTTGTTATTGAACACCTAGGTTGTTTGTGTAACTTGGTTGTTGTTTATAATATTGCAGTGAACATGAGTGTACAAGTACCACTTTGAAATACTGATTTAATTTCCTTTAGAAATATACCCAGAAGTGAATCATTGCCAGATCTATTTTTTGTTTGTTTTTTAGGATTGCCCATACTGTTTTCCACAATGTCTTTATACTGACTTACATTCCTACGAACAATATACACGGTTCTTTTTTCTTCTCCACATCTTTGCCAACAGTTATATTTCAACTTTTTATGATTACCATGTTTTAAATAGCATCTAATTTTAATTTATGAATTACAACAAGAAAAGCTGTTTTAACTATCAAAGTTTTACTTAAAATGAAAGAAGTTAATTTTGATTTGTATTTTTAGAAAACTGAGAGAAAGACACAAAGTGATAGGAAATCCTACCTCCTTAATAAGCCAAGTTCATGTATTAAGATATTATCATTTTTCAAATGAAAAACAGAATTTCAGTCCTCAATGTCACAAAATGAAACTTCTATAATAATGTTACTTTGATTGTTACTTTGTCTTTTTTTTGTTTTTGTTTTTGTTTTTCTAAATTTATTTTTATTCATTTATTTTTTTTACCAAGAACATGTATTGGTACATTTTATACATAATAATCACATTCATCATGGTTATTTTGTACCTGTACCTGATGTATCTTGGTTTTCCCCCCCTTCCCCACCCCTCCCTTCTGCTCCCCTTCCCTATTTACAGCAGGTTTATTTATATTTTTCCATATTTTCCCTTTCCCCTTTCTTTCCTGATCGCTACTTTGAATCAGGGTAAATGTTTGAGTGCAACTATTAGCTATGGTGTTCTAATAATATAAAAGTTAAAAATACAGCAATTTAGAAAATTGGCCTTTGGGATTGTTGTGTAATCTTTGGGTATTTTTGCATAACTACTTACGAAATTTCTATTTGAGACTTTCATGCCAATATTCAAGATTTTTAATATTAGCATTTATAGTCATCCCAAAATACAAAGCAACATTCAAAGGAGAAGAAAATGTTAATAAAAAGAGTGATGATTCAGATTCTAAAATGTGTGACATTATCTATTTCTCCAACTTCACAAAAAAATAGCTTTCATTATTAGGTTACAATGGATCAAGATTGGTTCCCTCTACAATGGTTCACACTAATGTTGCCCTCATTTCCATTTATATTAAACTGGTATTTGTTTTTAAAGGAGGCACATGAATGAACAGAGTCTTTCCCAATCTCTATTTGTTCAGCTTGTAATATGAACAATAGCAAATTCGATCTTGTTAAGAAGCTTATTTCTTCATTGTAGAACTAACTTCCATGGCAAGAAAGTTTGAATTTACATGGGCTATGCATTTGTGTGGAAGAATGCATTTTCAAGAAATTTTTGCTTATGGTTATTTGATTTCAAACGTCTTTTGCCCATGCCATTACTCATAGGAGAAAAAAATGAAAAATAGGAGAGCTAAGTTCATGTGAAAATAAAAAACAACCTGAAATGTCAACTAAATCGTACTACCTAAAATTTACAAGAACATTTTCTCTTTTATGTAAGTTTAAAGCAGAGTGTTTTTCTTTGATGAGGTGCGATTTAGTTTAAGTCAGGTAATAAAGCAATCATATAGTTCCCTTTGTTAGAAACTGTGTTGTGACACAATTTCATAATTTTATGTTATCAAGGATCTTTTCCTCTGAAGATTTAATACAGTCAAAGAAGAGAAAGCAAAATCTCATCACCCAACATGTGAAAAGAAATTTAACTCAATTTTGGTCATGTCACAAGCATATACATCACTTTAATAACACAGACAATTCAGTTCTAAGTATACAGAATATATACTATATTAGGTTGGGCAGTAACATACAACAATTGTGATTAACCACTTAAGTGACAAATCTATGGAAAATAGACATTAAGAAGCATGCGCACACATATACACAAACATAAACCCATACACAATAGATAAGGGAAATATAGTTTGGTAGAAAAACAGCACTAAAGACAGAATCACAGTATAATGTAAATTTGGTCCTAGCACTGATCATCTGTTACCTTGCTGAACTTCATCTCATGCTTTTATAAACAATGACATACTGATAGGAAAAAATATCTTTCACATTAAAGAAGACTGGAAACATATGCAACTAAATATATTGCATGATCTTGTGGACATTGTGAGGACAGAGGCAACGCCTGAATAACTACTATAACTGGTAGATTTTTATAATTGCACTATGATTGTGTAAGTCAGTATCATTTTTACTGCAAGAGACTTATTGATGTATAAAGGAGTATTACATACTGAATTTACTTAGACATGATTCAGGAAAATGGACAGGGAATAGAAAAAGTAGTTAAGTAAGTATAATAAAACACTCAATTTGGGAAAGTTGAGCAAATAGTGCAATATTTTGAACTGTTTAATTAGTTTTTCTTTCTACCCTCTTAGAGTAGAAGCTACAGTTGTTTTCAAGCCTTCTTTTTTTGAATATAGTTATATAATTTAAATCTCCATTTAACCACCCCGTAGCTGCATTATACAAAATAACATGTTGTGGGGTTTGGAATTTAACTGAAGTGTCAGAGCACTCATCTAGCAAGTGCAAGGCCCTGAGTTTGAGAGCCAGCAACACTCCCCACCAAAAAATTACCAAAATAACATTCTTTCACTTTTGTTAAGTTAGAATGTGTTGTAATTAATGTACTATTTGTTCTTTGATTTATGAGTTATTCACAAATCTATTACTTAAATTCAAAATAACTGAAAAACTCCAGGACAAAGTAGATTCGTTAGTAAAACTGTTAAATATTTAAGGAAGAAATAATGTTATTTTATATGAGAACAGAAAACATTTTCTAATTCATTCTATGAAGTCAACATTATATTAATTATATTTATCACAAACCAACACACAAAATTTATTTTTAAAACTTTATGAAATTATATCTGTAAGCATATTAAAAGAAGACTATGTAATGACCATGGGGGAGCATATCATAGAAATTCAAGATTAATTTAATATTTGAAAATTGTTATAAATTAAGAAATTTAAGAAGAGCTTTTAAAAGAAAAAAAATATAATCATGCAAGTAGATGTACAAAAATACATCTGACCGCACAAACAAAATTGTGCCACTCTTACATATTAGTTCACAATGTACTGAAAATTTTAGTCAGTGCAGTAAGACATGAAAAATATATAAATGTATGACAATTGGAAAGGAAATAAAGCTGTGTATATTTCCTTGAAATGTTCAGATATTTCATCTGTTGTTAGCAGAAAATATGGGCACTCATGAGTTTCATAAACTAATATAATGCTTTCACATATCATTTAAAAGCAAAAGTAGAAAAAATGTTTTAGAACAAAACAAGCCAAAAAAATAAAGCACAAGAAAAATATAGAGGAGGAAAGAAAAACAAAAAGCAAAAAAAACCAAACAATTGGGAAGAGTGAAGGAAAGAGAAATCCTATTAAAATTAGCTATTAGGCAAATACAGATATAGTATAAAAAAACTAATAAAAAATGAGAGTTGGAAAATTTACCCTTTTCCTCATTTAGACTTTGGAAACGGTGACAAAAAACCATCTATCCAACAACATACAAAATAAAGTCCTGTCATGGTATAATCTTACTCTACAACCCCATGTTCTTGAGCGTGAATGTACATCATGGATTGCCTATCCTGTAGAAGTAATTTATTCAAATGGCATAAGAGGTTGAATATGAAAAAAATAGTAATGTAATTTATATAAGCCACAGTATGCAAGTTGATGTCTTGTTCTTCATTTCTACTATGTATCTCTAATAGCACAATCGTGAGTGCCTTTGTATTCCTCAAGAAGCAATGCATATTTTCAATGTAAAATTGAGCAGTCATATTTTCAAGGAAAATTGATACTTTCAGAAAAAAATTATTAATTGTCTCAAATTGTTGCTCGTTAGTTCAGGAAAATGCTTGAGAATTTTTTAAATGTTTTGAGCTCATACAGTTTTACAAAATCTCCAAATCACTGAGATGTATTCTTTCTTCTTAAAGTTAAGATTTTTGTATCTACTTATACAGAAAGAAACACCTAATCTTTCATTGAATTAGTTACTTCAAGATGTAATTTTTCCATTATACACAAGTCAGCAAAGTGAACAAAGCAGTAAAATTTTAGATGTAATAACATGAAAACTAAAATGTGCTTTGAAACTATTTAGATTAATGGAACACAAATTATAAATGTGAAAATTAGATAAAAAGCAAAAAATTCTGTGGCAAAATCCAACATCACATTAAGATAAAAGCTATCTAAAAAAAAAAAAAAAGATAAAAGCTATCTAGAAATAAGTACGGAAGAGTGTTATTTCAACATGACAAAAGATATATATGACAAACCCACAGCCGACATCACACTAAATAAAGAAGTAGTGAAAGCCTTACTTAAAACAGGAACAAGACAAGCATATCATCTCTAACCACTCTTGTTCAATATAGTACTTAGAATTTTAGCTACAGCAATTAGATAAGAGAAATAAAAAGGATACAAAATATTAAAAAGGATACAAATAGGAAATGAAGAATTCAAAATATCCCTATTCCCAGACACTGTAATCCTGTACTTAGAAAACTCTAAAAAGTCCATTAGAGGAGTTTTAAGTTTGATTTTAGAAGTTGTCAACATGGCAGAATACAAAGTCCACAGGTAAAGAATTGGGGATTTAGTTCAGTGGTAGTGAACTTTCCTAGCAGGCACAAGGCCCTGAGTTCGATCTTCAGCTCCCCTGAGGCCCAGTACACGAGCTAAAATAAACAGCTTTTCTCTACAACACTTGCTGAGAAAGAAATCAGGAAAACAATATCTTTCACAGTACATTTAAGAAAACAAAATACCTCGAAATAAACCTAACCAAGATGGCAAAAGACCTCTATAATCAAAATTACAGAACACTGGATAAACTGAAGCAGACACTACAAAATGAAAAGACAGCATGATACTAGTGCAGAAATACTCTTGTAGACCAACAGGTACTGACATCAGATTCTTCAAAAAGTTTCTAAAAATCTACATTGGCGAAAAGACAGTATCTTCACTAAATGCTGCTGGGCAAACTGGATACCCATATTTAGAAGACTGAAAGTAATGCCTCTAATCTTTAATCCTGTTCCAAAACCAATTGAAAATGGCTGCAAGGGCCTTAACATAATATCTGAAACATTGAAATTGCTAGGAAAAAAAATATAGGGGTAACACTTGAAGACATAGGTACAGATAACAACTTCCTGAATAGGATTGCAGCAGCACAGAAAATAATAACAAGCATCAACGAATGGGATTACATCAAAATAAAAGCTTTTCTAGAGCAAAGGAAACAACAGAGTGAAAAAAAAAAAAACACGTAGAAAATGGGAAAAAATGTTTGCCAACTACATTTCCAACTGAGGATTAATGTCCAGACTATGTAAATATAACAGTTAATTTTAGTTTTTTGCTTGCTTGGCTTGGGAGCATCCTAGGGGATTTGTAGAGCACGCTTCTGCATGTGTCAGTGTGGGTCATGGGAGTGTGATATTGGTTACAATATATTATCCTTGATCCCTTCCTTTCTGGTGCTGTTCCCCTGCTCTGCTTCCTGACAGCAATGATTGAGCAGCATTCTTTAGCCATGCCCTTCCACTATGTTGTTTATGCCTTGCAGTCAGAGAACTCACATAGACTAAACCCTTAAACCCTCTAAAACAGTGAGCCACATTAACCTTCCCTTACTTTAAGCTGTGGGAATATCAGTAACAAGAAAGCTGACTCATACAATACCCAACTCAAAAAATTTAACAAAAATGTGTAAGCCAATCAACATATGGGCAAGTAAACTGAAGCAAAATTTCTCAAAACAAGATGTACAAATGGCCAATAATTATAACTGTAATTAGCATATAAAATGTGCACCATCTTCAGCCATCAAGGAAATGCAAATCAAAGCTACACTGAAAAAAAAAAACCCAAAAAACAAAAACAAAAACAAAACTACATTGAGATTGCAACTCATCCCAGTCAGAATGACTGTCACTAAGAATACAAAAAAATAATAAATGCAGGTGAGGATACAGGGAAAAAGGAACCCCTGTTGGTAGGAACAAGGGTTTCTTGAAGGAATGTAAACTAGTATAGCTACTATAGAAAATCTGTAAGGAGGCTCCTCAAAAGACTAAAGATAAAGCTACTATGTGATCCCAGTATACCTGTCCACAGTACATATTTAAAAGAAATAAAATTAGCATAATGTAAAAATAACTGCACACGGAAATTTTTTGTGTAATTCACAGTAGCTAAGCTATGGAAATAGTCTAGGTGACTCTCCATGTGTAAACAGATAAAGAAATACACACACACACACACACATATATAATCATATATATACACATATGTATATATATAATCAGCCATAAAAAGAAAAAAAAATCATGTAATTTGCAGGAAAATGGATGAAATTGGTGATCACCCTGTTAATTGAAATAAGCATGATTAAGAAAGACAAATATCAGATGTTTTATCTCATCTGTGTTATCTAAGAGAAAGAAAGAGAACCTGAAAGTGGATTCCAGACTACTAGAGAAAAATTCAGCCAGAGAGAAGGGGAAGCGAACAAGGGGAGGTAATGGAGGGTGGAAGAGATCAAAGTATGTTTTATGAATGAATGAATTTGCCAAGTCGCAACTCCTTATATTGTATTACTAAATTTACCTAATAAAAATTTAAAAAGAATTATCTTTGGAAAATATAAATTACCAAATAATTTTCTCCTTGTCGTCAAAGACTAGATACTAAGAAATTTCTCAGTCAATCATGTTAATAGCTCGGTTTAGATGTGGTAATATTTGGAGACACTAAACAAGTATTTAATAAATTCCATTCCATACATGATATTTATTGATGTGGAAAGAATACTTACTAAAGTGACAAATAACTCAATGGACAACAGCACACTTGCTTTTAAATAATACAGATGATCCCAATAATATCAGTAACAAGTTTATGTTAGCTGGGAAATTCTGTCCAATGTGATAAGGTATAAATTTAATAAATGGGAGAGGTAGTATAACTAGTGGAAAGATAAGGCACAAGTCAACATATTTGTGGCTAATTTTTATGTAGAACATCTCCAATAGTAAAATTAGCCAATGCTATAGCTTACACGAACATTCTAAAAACTTTATGTATATATGAAATAATTTAACTTCATAACGAAACTCTAAGGTAAATACTGTTCTTATCACTATTGTACACATAGCAAAGCGGTGGCATTAATGAGGTTAAATAACTAATGTGGGATGCACAGCTAGTTGAAAGTAGAATGAGGATTCGAATACAGGAAATACACTCTAGAATTTTTCCTCTGAACCCCCGCACTTCAGATTTTATTAGCATAATAAAAGAGTTTGGTAATGGGGTCCCATGTTATAAAATAATATGATACTTTTCTTAGATTGAGAAATCACTAGTTAGAATTAGCAATCACAGATTAGATGCTGAAAAGGAAAATAATATTTTACTTTAGCAGGAAAATTACAAAATATTTACAAATGTTTAAAAAGAAAAAAGGAGGACCTATATGAAAAAAATACATGATTTACAAATGTAAATAAAGCCATTCAAATTGTTCCTTACAAAAATACTGGATGTTTTCTCCAATTAAAGTGTGTTTAAGATCATAATAAACTATACCCTCAAAATTGTAGTTTTAAAAATGTTTTTTGAAACCAAAGCAAATTCAATTGAAAGAGAATATATATATATATGTGTGTGTGTATAAGTGTATGCTTTTGTGTGTGTTATTACACACTTTTAAAATAAAAGCTATCTATGAAGTCCAATTCAATCCTAAAAATTTCTTTAAAAGTTATATATCTTTCAATAAAATAATGGTGTAAAAAAGAGATGGAATTGATATGTATTGTAGAAATAGATGTTAGTGTGCAATAAAAACATTACAAAATAGCAATAAAAGGATGAATTACTCAATATAAAATGTTGGGACATCTAATTTATCACTTGAAAAATAATGTAATAGAACTTTTGATAATTATTTACTTAAAGCTTTGTTATCTTCAACAACATTTACAAATCAGAAGGTGCAAAATACCAAAAAACACAGGAAGCTGACCACATAGACCAAAATTATTTTCTCAGTCTTCCTCTAACGATGGTAATATTTAAACATCACAAAAGAGTCTGCCAAAAGCCACTTTAAACATCACAGTTACGGTTAACCTCACAGCTTCTAAGCTACAGAAATAACTGAATTTCACTGTGAAAATGCCACCAATCTAAAAATAATCACTATTCAATATAAAGAAAAGAAATGAATTAAGTGTATGAGTCCAGCTGTGACTACGACATGGATTCTCAAGACACATGTTTTATTAATTATTTTGGTGATGAAGGAAGTTTTGAAACAGAAAAGCATGTTTCCAAACTTTGTTCTTTCCCTTCAAGGTTGTATTGGTTTTGTTTCTTACATTTTCACTTGTATTTTAATGCCAGCTTCTCAATTTCTACTCAGGAGCCTAATATTATTTTGATTTTTTAAGAATTTGTAGGTTAATTTGGGCAGAATCAGTCTTCTGACTTCGTAGAGTCTTTCAATGCATGAGCCTGAAGTGTTCATGTTAAATTTACTCCAAAGTATGTTTTATTCTTTTGATGCAAGTGTAAATGGAAATGGTTTTGTAATTTGTTTTGAGAGCTGCTATTAATATATAGAAATATAAGGAATTTTGTATATTGTTGTTCTATCCTATGACCTTGCTGAGCTTGTCTATTAGCCATTGTATGGTACGTTTTGTGCAGGTAACTTGAGATTTTCCATATATAGGATTAAGGCATCTATGAATAAAGATTCTTTTGTTTTCTAATGTAGATGCCTTTCTTTTTTTTTTTTTTTAGTTTATTTTACTAGATAGATTTTCAGCATAATGTAGAATAAAACTGTTCTTAAATGTAGAGGCAAAGCATTTTGTTTTTCACCATTATTGTGCTACAGAGTTTCAATAGCTGCCTTTATGAGATTGAGAATTACTCTTCTATTCCTAGCTATTTGAGAGTTTTTATAATGAAAATATTTTGGATTATGTTAAATTATTTTTCTGAACCTATTGAGATGATAATATGTGGTTTTACTTGATTCTACAAATACAGTGTACTGAATTCATTGATTTTTAGATGTTAATTCGATTTTGTCATCTGAGATCAATTCTATATTGTCATAGTGTGTAAACTTTAAAAATCTATCACTAAAATATTGGATAATATTTTCTTAAGGATTTTTGTATCTATAGAATAAGTTGTGGAGCATTTCTTTCAACTCCATTTCCTATTTGTGAAAAATAGGTATTATTTCTCCTTTATCTGAGAGAAATTACTTGAAGTTATTTGTTGCCTGGACTTTTAGAGATTTTTAATCATCAGTTCAATCCCTTTACATATTGTAAATTTGTTCATATATTTAATATTTTTTAGTCAGTTTTAGTAATTAAAATATAAGATTTTACTCGTTCCTTCTAGTTACTGTAATTTATAGGCAGGAAGGTTGTTTTTTTTTTTTTTTTTTTTAAATACTCTTCTATCCCTCTGGGACTTAAGTTTGTTACAATTGATGTCTCACAAGTTTGAGAAGCTCTGATTATATTTTTGGTCACTTTTTTCATGTTTTAGACTGGATAATTTCTGTCGACCTGTCCATAGTAAATGGAATATTCTATTATCTCAATTCTAATGTTAAAGTCTTCTAACAACTTTTGTCCTTCAGTTTTTTCACTTTTCAATCTACACTTCCCATTTTGATCATTAAATACAATATTATATTCTTGAGGATTTGTAATTATCATAATTTGTTATTTATTCAACTACAGCTTTTTTAATTAACACATTAGTAATTGTTGCCTTGAAGACCTACATCCTAATAATCTCAAAGACAATAATCCAATGTCGACTCCTTTTTCCTGATTGGGTAAAACAATTTTCCATTTACTTTTTTTGCCTGTCTTTCAATTATTTTACTGAAAATGAGACATTTTAGATAATACGTTATAGTAAACATGGGTCCAGATTTTCTCCCAAAAGCTTTTATTTGTTGTTGTTTGTTTAGTAATTTGCATAGGTTAATTCTGTAAATTTTGTCTTCCTTGATAATTGTGGCTGCTATTGTCTCAGCACAATTTAAAAAACTGATTGTTCATTATATCTTGTTTTTATTTTGAAACAGCTTTCTAGGAATTCATCTTGTGTCTGAATTACTTAATGGAAAGGCAATTATTCTAGCAACTGCTGGTGAATTCGTATCCAAACTTCAGAGTATTTTTAGCTTGCCTGGTCTTTATTTCCACTGGGCATTTTTGAGTTCTCTATGTGCAGTCACAAACTTTCCTGGTATAGTGCAGTGGCCTTCTTTGATCTTTGACTCACATGTACAGAACTTCATCTAGGAATACAGCTGTCCTACATATCATACTACCGAGGATAGTAGTCATTAGCCCTCCCCTACTCACCTGATTCTCAAAATACCAATTCCATGCTTTCTATTACATGGTTATGGTTTGCCCACTCCTGGCAAAACCCCTGCCTCAACTGTACCCAAAGATGGCCCAAATTACCAGATTCTCATTATTGAAATTTAAGAAGTTTTTAGCATAAGTGCTGCTTCTGAGACTGTTGTAAGTAACTGGTAAAATTTATGAAGCAGAAAAATGTTTTTTTTCTATCATTTTTCTCACCTATGGTTTCAGTATAAAGAGAGACTTTATCAATCTCTTACTAGAATACAAATAACAGTCCCACTTTCAAGTGCTTTTTTAAAAAATTGCAGTTAGGGAAGTGAGAGGAAAATAAACTTGACTACTTTGTAACTAAATCAGTTTCAGTGCTTTTTAGGAATTCACGTTCTATTTTCAGATTTGTTCCAAATGCTAATCTTATTTTACTAGACTTTTGAAGTAGATCTTAATTTTTTCCTCAGGATGTAATATATATTTTAAATAATTAAACCGTGTCTTCCATTCGAAATTGTCAAGTTACTTTTTTGTATGGAAAATCACAGCACACAAAAAACTAGTCTTATATGCGTCACATAATTTTAAAAAAATTAGCAGTTTTGAAACTCTTCATTAACCTATCACTGAAGGTATCTATTTGTTTCCTCTTCTTAGGTTTCTTTATAATTTTGCTATGACTGTATATATTACTAAACAATTCATTTGCTAATGCAAGCTTTTTTGTTTTGTTCTGCTTTTTAATTTGTCGTTGCTGTTTGTACTTTGAAAAGCTTATGTGTAAATTTGCTATGCATACATGCAAGGTAAGGCACCATTTCCTCACAGGTAAGTATGCATATGCCTTTGGCAGCATTACCTTCTGTTGCCACTTTAATAGAAATTTTCAACTCAGATCATTTTTGTACTACGCACAGTGGATTGTGTCTCCAGACTTACAGTAGTTTGGGCTTGATCTTAGGAATTCTTAGAGTAGACATTTACCTTTTCTTGGCATCTATAGAGAGCCAAGGCCAATAGTTAAGATTCCCGTCATACTGTTCTTTCATTTATATTTTCTCTACTTCATTCCATAAGGATGATGTTGCCTTAGAAGAATGATTTGGCTTTATAGTGGTATCATCTAATTCAAAACTTGCACATATGTCAGTATTTGATTTCCTCCTGGAAGAGCTTTTTAAGTTGAAATTCTGATTCCCAGAAGGAAAAAAGAAAAATAGTTTACCTTTTAGAATTAATACTATATAATAGTTCCTTGGTCTCCAAATATATCTCGTATCAAACTTTTTTATTCATAATGGTTATATTGAGGTATAATTGATATAGAAAGAAGTGTAATTATTTAAAGTGTGCAGTTTGCTGAATCAGAACATACACTCAAGATGTCATCACACATATGAAGGTAATAGATGTATACAACACACTCCAAAGTTATGTTGTGTTCCTTTGTTTGATTGCCCTGTGTGTGTTTAGTAAGGATATTTAATATGGGATATACTCTCTTATCAAAGTTTGAAGACCGCAATGTTCTATTATTAATTATAGGCACTATGTAGTACAGAAGTTTTCTAAAATTTCATCTAGCATAAACAAAACTTCAAGTTCATTGAAAAATAACTCCTTAATCCAAAAATCTAACAAAATAATTATAAAAAAAGAAAATTAGAAGCTATCACTCTTTGATCGGAGACACAAAATTCTAACAAAATATTAGCAAATGGATCTCGCAGTAGATGTAGAAAAGAAAAATATATCATGGCCAAGTGGAATTTATTGAGAGAATGAATGGTTGGCTCGTCATTTGAAATCAATCAATGCAATTCCATGTGTTAACAGAATTAAAAATAGACATCAAAATGATTTATGTGCAATAAATTGCATGCTGTGCATTCTAAAGGAGATTCAACATTGATATTCCAGCAATGACACTTACCAACTAACAATACATTCAAACAATAGATGCATTCAAAAATAGTTCATAAAAGCAAATCTTTTGCAGGTAGTACACTGTGGTTCTCAACAAAGTCAATGACATCTTCAGTGGACATTTTAGTATTTGGAGTGTTTATAACTGTAGTAATAATATGGTAGCTTTTGGCATTTACTTAGCAGCAAGCAATATAAGACTTCCTAAAAAAAGTGACGAAATCATGAGCATTGTCCCTACATGCCTTTTGAATGTTCTGCCATGTATTCATGTAAACAATCTTTTTACTTATATAACATTAGACTATAACACATCTTCCACTAAGACTTAATGAAAGTTTAGCAAAGTTTTAAATATCCTGAAATTTTAATGAAAACAATTATCAGTTAAATAGAATGAAACATCGCACCTTATTTTAGATGGAATTTTGCAAAAGAATATTTGCCATTTCAGAAAATTATAACCATGATAGTAACATTAATTTGAGATATTTTGGTAGCCACTATAACATACTTGGATCAGTCTTCATTTGTAGCTGTCATGGTCATAAAAAGTCATATATTTTTATCCCTTATTTTAAAGGTCAAAAGGAACTAACAACAACAACAAAAAAGAAATGGTTAAATATTTGATATTAGGTGGTATAGTTTTAAAATGATAAGTAGTACCTGACTCATTTTTCCGTACAGGCTGCAGGAGCATGTGGCCTTGCTGGCCGGCTGCTGTCTCTTCCTTCTTTTGTTTCCTTTGCTTTCCTGTACATCTCAATTCACTGGGACAGTTTGGATCACTGTCCTCCTTTGGACATCTAGCCATGTCAAATATGGCTATCAAACAGCCATTTTCGACTCCAACATGAATGCAGCCGGACAACATGGTGCCCTTCTCCCACTCTGGCCACTTCAGACAGTACCATTACATTTTTGAGAACAGGGGGTCTCCTAGAATGGCTAAGATCTGCAAAGGAGGAATCTGGGATCCTTATGTGAATACACAACATTCACAGCAAAACGTCCAGACGATTCTCTGGATTCAGCCCTCAATTTCACTGAAACAGGTCTGCAAATTGACATATAAGTAGCACTTTTTCCCAGGGATTTCTTGGGTTTTAGTCCAGGATGGCTCCCTCCTATGTAGTAACACTGCTGTGCTGCAGCACAGGCCATGTAAAAATAAAGACTTGCTTTGGTCATCCTGTAAAACTGCCCGTGATGTATCATTTTAATTCATTTTGTTGGTATATTTTAGATATACATAATGATTTATTTCTTGGGTGTGTGTGGGGTCCAAAAATTCTGTAAATCTACTTAGGATTTTCATGCTGAGTAGTATAGACAGAATGAATAAATAGCTGTTAACATTAAAGAGCTCCAGAGATCAGCAGCCAAGGAACACCAGTGGCAGAGACACAGCACCTGGTGGAGTCAAACTGTGGTGTCCAGGACAAGCTGGCAACAGACAGTGATGGCCCACAGTGGCAGGAGCCAGCATCTGGCTGTGTCAGCTCTTGGGATCCAACTTTACCTGGTGTAATCTGTTAACATCAAGGCTGCTAGCAAAGCTGAACTTTGGCAATTCACAATTTCCATCTGTATCAAGCAAAAGAAAGCTAGGTTTATTGGCAACAGCTTTATCAAAACATTTCCGGTTATGATTAGTCTAATGTTTTCCCCTAAATAAGTGATGAAGCCATTGATATTAAGTGAATGTCATATTTTACATATATACTGTTTTGAAAAATGTAATAAATTCCATGAAATTTTAAAATTTTTAGTTAAAATAATCAATTCATCATTGTTTTATGCAATAGCATAGATAAATGCAATGTGGCAAAACATACAACAAAAATAGCATTGAAATTATTTCTTATAGTCTATTCAGGATTTAATTTAGAAAGGATTAATGATTGATGAAAATATTGAAAGTGAGCTATGTAATAAGTTACAGGAAATGATTTTTTAAAGCTAGCCAAAACAATCTTGCACAAATAATTAAGTTTTACATTTCACTACAAGGGTTTGTAAGGCATAAACATATCAGAAATATTTTTAAAAGTTAATGATAATAGATGTTAAAGGACAGTCATTACTTAAAACCCTTCAAAATTATTCCACAGAAAAATTACCCTTTCAATTTTCACTGTTTGTGCATCATCTGGTGCACCAAAAATGGCTTGTAGGCAACAAGAGTGTGTGATATGATGAATAAATTACACCAGTTGTTTTAGCAACTCACTGCATTATTCACCCACCAGAATTAGGCACAAACATCATCTGAAAGAGGTACAAGGCAAGCAATGTTATTATTATCAGTCTTGTTAAGTAAGTTGAGAGAAAAACTTCGAGTTATCAATTAGTTCATAAACTGTGCAATGTAAGTGAAGAATAATTTGAATGTTGTACCTGATATGTACAAGATGATTTTTCCAAAGAAAATCTTACAAAGATTTTCTTTTTATTATTAGATACAAAATGTTGAAAAAATTTAAATTTAGTTTACTGGAAATTAAAATTCAAAATTAAAATATTGAAGGATCCTATGAAAATCTTTGAGTTACTCTCAAACTATAGGCAGTAGATTAAATGAAAGTCAAGATAGAATCACAGACCTAGAAGCCAGATTGGCAATTAGTGACAATGAAAAGAAAGACCTCTTAAAAATAGCTAGAGACTATAAAAATCAATACAACAGCTAAAAGATGATGCAAAGATGAATAATATGTGGTTGGAGTGAATGAAAAAGCAGGGGACAGTGCAAAGGATCTAAACAGATTATTTACAGAAGTAATGACAAAAAACTTCACAAGCATGAGAAGAGAACTTGGCATACAGATAAGCGAGGCATACAGAACCCCAATTATTCAGGACCAAAATAAATCTACACTAAGACATATAATAATCAAGATTCCAGAAATTCAATGAAAGAAGAGAATACTGAAAATTGTTAGAGACAAAAAAACAAATCACCTATAAATGAAAACCCATCAGAATCACAGCAGACTTCTCAACACAAACCCTTAAATCAAGGAGAACCTGGAGCAAAATATTTCAAGCCTTAAAAGAAAACAATCTCCAACCCAGACTGACATGCCCAGCCAAACTATCTTCCAAATTCAGCAGTGAAATAAGATACTTCCATGACAAAGAACAACTGAAGAAATTTATGAACTCCAAAGCACCTCTACAAAATATTTTGAAGGATATCCTAGAAAAGGTAAAAGGAACCTATAATTATGAGGACACTAATAAAAAGAACCCACCAGGCAAGACAAGGAGTTAAACCAAGGTGAAACACAGAATCAACAACAGAAAAGATCTATGACAAAGATAAGTCAATATATAACAGCTGTAACCATCAATGTAAATGCTCTCAACTCACCAATCAAAAGAAACAGATTAGCAGAATGGATCAAGAAACAAGATCTGTCAATATGTTGCATGCAAGAGACAAACTTAACCTAAAAGGAAATTCATAGACTGAAAATCAAAGGATGGAAAACAATATTGCATGCAGCAGGAACCCAGAAAAAAACAGGGATAGTTATCCTAATCTCAGACAAAGTGAACTTCAAACCAAGACTGATCAAGAGGGACAAAGAAGGTCATTACATACTTCTCAAGGAAAAACTCCAAGAGGAAGAAATAACAATCATTAATATTTATGCACCAAACGCTGGTGCAACTAACTGCATAAAACAAATATTAAGGGCCCTGAGAGATCAAATAAATGCTAAAACAATTATAACAGGAGACTTCAATACCCCACTGTCACAAATAGACAGATCAACCAGATAAAAAATTAACAAAGAAATATCAGAACAGAAGCACATCTGAACAAATATACTTAGCAGATGTCTACAGTGTTCCACCCTACAACAGCAAAATACACATTCTTCTCAGCTGCACACAAGTTGTTCTCCAAAATAGACCACATACTAGCTCATAAAGCACACTTAAGTAAATATAAGGGAGCTGAAATTATTAAATGCATACGATTGGACCATAGTGCAATGAAACTGGAATTTAATGGCAACAGAAATAAAAAAAAAAAATCACAAACACATGGAAACTGAATAACATCCTTCTGAACAACAGCTGGGTCATGGAAGAAATTAGAGAAGAAATTAAGCAATTTATGCAGGCAAATGAAAATGCCCATACAACATACCAGAACCCATGAGATACAATGAAAGCAGTGCTACAATGGAAATTTATTGTGTTGAACTCCCACATCAGGAAGACAGAACGAGCTCAAATAAACAATTTAATGTTGAACCTCAAACATCTAGAAAAAGAACAAATCAAACCCAAAGCATGTAGGAGAGAGGAAAACTAAAACTAGATACATGTCTATACGTGTACTAAAGTAAATCAAAGTGGGTAGAAGATCTAAACATTAAAACAGAAACACTAAATCTACTATAGAGTAGAACAGGAAGAACTCTGGAAGATATAGGGGTAGTAAAAAATTTACTAACAGAACCCAGACTGCACAGGAAATAATACAAAGAATCAGTGCTTGGGACCACATCTTTTTAAAAGGCTTTTGCCACAGTAAAAGAAATCACAAATAGAGTGGGGCAAAACCACACAGACTGGGGGAAAAATTGCCAGCTGTCCCTCAGACACTGGTCTAACATGTAGAATATACAAAGAACTCAAAAAAATCGCCCCCCCCAATTTAAAGACCCGATCCAAAAATGGACATCTGAAATGAATAAACATTTCTCAGATGAAGAAATAAAAAATGGCAAATAAATACATGAAAATGTGTTCAACATCACTAGTTATTTGAGAAATGCAAATCAAAACAATGCTAAGATTCCATCTCACTCCCCAAAGAATGGCGATTATCAAAAAAATCAACCAATAACAAATGCTGGCGAGGCTGTGGGGGAAAAGGAACCCTCCTCCACTTTTGGTGGGAATGGAGATTGTTCCAGCTACTGTGGAAATCAGTAAGGCGATTCCTCGAAAAACTACAACTAGAGGTTCCATTTGATCCAGCTATTCCCCTACTGGGCATCTTCCCAGAACAATTAAAATCATCATACCATAGCGATATATGCACAACCATGTTTATAGCAACACAATTTGTAATAGCTAAGTCTTGAAAACAACCCAAATGCCCAACAACAGTGAGCATCTTCCCCAAGATAATGGGAGGAATTAAGTTCATGAACCGAAGTTCCACTGTACATAAAAAATTGGATATTGGGTATTTTGTCCCAGCAGTGAGAGAACAGTAACTAAGACAGTGATGTCTACATACCCATATTTATAATACTACAATTTATAGTAGCTAACTCTTGGAAGTAGCCTATATGTCCATCAACAGATGAATGAATAAAGAAAATGTAGTATTTAAAAATATAATGCAGTACTACTCTGCCATAAACAAGGATAAACTTGAGGCATAATGGGTAAATGGATGAACCTAAAGATCATAATATTAAGTAAAGTGAAACAGACACTCGAATTTAAATATTATACTACTTTACTTCTGTGAGAAATCCAAAGTATAAATAAGAAGCTGAATGGGAGACAGACATTAGGAAATAGGAAGAACTGTTTCTCCAATGAGAAGGGGAACAAGAGATGGAGGAAGGGGGTGGGGAAAGAAAGGAAAAGAGATTTAAAGAAAAAAATAATTGAAAGAAAAAATGGAAATAGAGCTTTTGTAAATGTGGAAGGAGATAAAGCTTGGAAGGAGGGATGGGAATGGAGGGAAAAGGACAAAAGAAATTAAGATGTTACACACATGTGTACATCACCCATGAATGTAATCATTATATACTGCAAATATGTACTAATAAAAATAAAATATGAGAATAAAAAATAAAAGAGGAAGCTAAACTTCAGGATTAGTACATCTTGGGTATTAAATAATTAAATATTTTAAAATAGTTGATATCAATTTATGTTAATCAAGTAAGCCAGAGCACTTTTTTTTTTTTTTTTTTTTTGGTGCTGGGAATCGAACTCAGGGCTGTGTGCTTGCTGTGCAAGTGCTCTACAACTTGAGCTAAATCCCCAGCCCTAGCACATTTTTGAAGTTATAAATTTGTCTTGTTTTTATACATTTTATTTTTACCACCACTCCAATCCTATTCAAATCCATTTATGGGTTCACTACTTCAGATCCAAGTGAAAATTAATTTATTCAATGAGTAGATTTGTACCAACCCAATGCTGTTCTAGACACTGAAAATGTAACCATCAAAAAAAGAAAAATTGAGAAGAGATAGACAACAAATAAATTAATAGGTAATAGAAATCCAGTCAACATGGTATGAAAACTAAGATGAGATAAAGAGATTGTTATGGGGAGTAACTTTAAATAGATGCAATGACGGTCTCTCTGAGGAAGAGAAATTTAAGTGTAGACATAAACGAAGTGAAGGAATTAATAGGTCATGTTGGAAATGAGCTTTCTAAAAGGAAGTAATTGCAAGTTTACTATGATTACTAGATTCCTATGATCTTAATATATTTAGTTTAAAAGTTTACCTGATGGTCCCTAGGGATATTTTTATTATTCTTCAACATCAGAAAGCAACATGCCCAATGACATTCAAAAGGAACTTAGCAGAGTTTGATGCCTGTCATAAATTAGAACAGTTATTTGAATTATTTCATATCTCACATTAAGAATACAAGGTACTGAACTTAGTCTATTTCCCTTCAGTAAATGTCCTTCTGATTTATGATTCTGGTTCATTGCTTCTGGTTTTTAAAATTGTTTGAAGCACTGATTATGTGTAAATAGAGCTAAAATCAGGTTAATTTGAAGTACAACTGGAGCTAAGAGGAAGAAATACCTATTTTTAAAATGTTGGATTGAAGAACTAAGTAATCAGGAAAATGGTGATGAAAGTTTTAAGATATCTCTGAAGATAAAAGAAAAAATAAATATGAAAATAATTAGCATATAATGAGAATAATAAATAATAATTATGGAATTAATTATTAAGCATTGACTAGTTCAGTTATGTTCACAAGTGATCAATGTTTGACATGAATATATATTAAGACAAAGTTCATTCTTCCTACATGATACAGAAATACAAAGTGGACATTTTTATTAAAAATAAAATACATATAATAGATTGCATAAAACAAGATAATAAAATAAGAACAGAACAGCCTATCAGTTCCAAAAATATATCTAAAGTTAATTATCCTATCAAAAGACAAAAAACTCTTAGATTGGATTTAGATATAAATTCATTTATATCATATTTACAGTATATATTCCTAAAGCAAATGCTACATCTGAGTTAAAATTTGATATTAGGCAAAGGTATATTAGCCAGATATGATCATAAGAAAGGAGATTTCGAGTATTATTAATAAAATTGAATTCAAGGTAAGGAGATGAATCAGCACAATGAACACTTTTTCAACTTTTGGACAAAACATACAATCCACAGTAAAACTATAATAGTCATAATAACCATAAATTTTCATTCTCTAAATAACATACCATCAAAACATAAAAATAAAATGCTCTTTGAAATACATTTCATCTGAGATTGCTTCCAAAGAGTCATGAAATATGAGAGCAGCATTCACCTCTGGAGGATATATCATAATGCTTTAGGGAAAGAAGTAGTAAAAAGGATGCTTTCTTCCATTCAATTTCACAAGTTCTACAAACCTAGAAAATTCTAAAGTGAAGCAAAACAAAGTTTAAAGAAACAAATGACAGAGGATGTATTCATCATTTCTTAGCCCATAAAAATACATTTTTCAAAGCATCAACAGGAGCATCTGTTTAGAAAACTCCTCAGGGAAATTGCCCTCATAAGAGAAATATCTGGGAGTTGAGAAAGACTCATCTAGTACATAGAATTTATAACTCTAAGCACTGCCATAGCGACAGGGGTACCAAATAGCCAATGTGGCACAGGGCTGAAAATGCCCTGACAGAGTACCAGGGACAGGACAATAAAGATAAAAAAAAAAATTTATAGAGGAAGCATGGCAATAAACTTTTTGATATTATAAAGTCCAATATTATTATGAAATTCTGATGGATGTAACTATTAAAGTTACATTTCATTATTAGCAACAAAATTATAGAAAATAATTGTTTGAAAATAAGAACTTTTTTCTCGCATAATAACTCCTGTGTCAGACAATGCAAAACTCAATTGGCTTTATAATGCTACTAGGAGCCTAGAGCACACATCATCTTCCCTCATTTTCTCAGCATATACCTTTTATACTTTTTTAATTGAAATTTATCCAAAATTACTCAAACCTACAGGCCATTACACAAATTTACAGACCATAATATATTGCACCATTTGCTTATAACATCAAGTAATGTAAACAACCACATAGATGCGGTATTAAGTTGCAATTACATAAAGTTGACTGCAGTATGTAGTGTATGTGTTACTGTTTTAAGGTTGGGTAATATATTAGGTTCTTGTTTTAGGATATCTTTATTCCTCTGAATTCCCATTCCCCTCCGCCTTTGTCCTCTGCTTGTTTCCTAGGACCATTTCCCTATTGGGATATATCTGTTCCCTTGTCTTTTTGTATCCATCTTTTATCATTTTCTTTGTTTGTATTTTGCCTCACTCAAAGGAGGGATACCATATGGTATTCAAGTTTGCTTGTCTGGTTTATTTCACTAAGCATTTTGTTTTCTGGATCCATCCATTTTCTTATAAATGACTCTAATTTGTCCTTCTTTACAGCTGAGTAGTATTCTATTATATATAGATATCACATTTTGTTTATCCCATTATTTGTTGATGGGTATAAATGCTGCTTCCTGAATTTAGCTATTCTGAATTGTGGTGCTATAAACAAACGTATGCAAGTATCACTGTAGTATGATGTCTTTTACTCTTATGGTCATTTCCTGCTTACAAGATGTTTGTTCCACCCTCAGTCTAGTGTCTATTTAAGAGGAAAAAAAAAAGAAGAAAGTAACAAGGAAGAATTGTGCCTTCATTTAGGAATGTAAATCCTTTCCAGAAACCCTACCAGTCTCATTGCCCAGAACTGTGTTGTATGGTTATGCATACGTGCAAAGGAGTCTAATAAATACTGTAACTGGGTATATTGTTTTCACGAACAAGTTGATGTTCTATAAGTTAAGCAGAAGAAGAAATGGATATTGAATAGGCAACTAGCAGTATCTGACATAGATGATGATAATTAATATGGCATGAGTTTATTTGCGAGGATTTATTGCATTATTACCTGATGAAGAAGTTATAAACATATTAGTCTAACATAATTTTTTTACTGATTCTTGAAAGCAAAATGTCTTGAAATCACTGAGGTAATTAATTACCCTAAAGTCATTCATTCAATAAATAATAGTGTTTGAACTTATACCTTTCTAATTCCAAAGACCGCACTCTTTTCAAGAAACCAACTGCCTCTCATAGATTACTAACAGAGAACTAAATTACTCCTCCAGCTTGAAAACTTTAATGCCCTCCCAGCATGTTGCGTATTCACCTTCCAAAATATCCCACAATTGTATTTGTTTGTTTTCCCCCTGCAACTGTTCAAATGAAACAATATAGCATATTATAAACTATACATGCAGGAAAACAAATTGACAGAAATGCTCAAAGAGATAAACAGTCTGTCCTCCAGCTATTCAAATAAAATGATATCTGATAATGAGTTACTTTTTTGACTCTTATGATATATGTAAATACAAACCTGTGCAATGTGTTTGAAAAATCAGAGTCACACTGATGACTTCAGCATATGCAGGCATAGAATCCTCCTCATCATACAAAAAGATAAACTTGAATCCTTTGATTCTCTTCCAAAATAGATTTACTTCTTTAATTTTGGAACTAGTACACAAATGGAATTTCAGTTTCTCTCCTGGTCACCAACCGGCTGTGCTAGCAGCCAGTACTTTTTAATCTTTGTGTAAGTCATTTTTTTCCCATTTGTAGAAGAGAGAATTACAGCTACCAAACAAAGAGAAGAATCGTGAATGTAACATGGAAATTTTAGTTTTTAAATGAAAAACAACAGTGTTATGAAAAATGTATGCCTCTTCAAGGCAATGACTTTGAGTTAAACATTTCTTTAGGATATTCTACTTTAGAATACACACAGGCAGATATGCAGCAGAAAATATGACAACTCAATCAATTTTGATTACAAGTGATCAGGTAGTTCAGAAAAGGAAGTGTGCAGAGTTTTTATCAGCTAAATCACCGTACTTTTACTGTTTTTCACTCGCTGAAGACAGTAAAGGGTTAAATAAACCTTTTGGAATCAAGAAAGTGGCTGGTCAGTTTCTCATATCAGATGGCTAATAATGTCCTGGAATACTTACTTTATAAAACAAATAAAAATGTTACAGAGCATGCTACTTGAAAGATTATCAGGCAAATTGAACTCAGCCATACTAAAAAGTAACATCATACATTTGGAACATGTACACTATCCAATAATCAATATATTACAGCACAATTATTGCTACAGAGTAATCTTCAAAAACTCATAGTTTACCATTAAATACTCAATTTTGCTGGTGGTAAAAACAGAGCCAAGACAAAGAGCTAGGCTTATGAAGATGTATTCTGGAATTCATGATTGTGATGTCTCACTTTTATGTTTGCCACAAACACTCTAATCCTTCTTGTCACAACTTGACTACCTCAGTAACCAAGATTGAACTCTGTCTAAGACACAATATCAACCAATTTATTAGTCTTCTTATAGATAACAAAAGACTTAAATTTCTCTTCTTTATTTTTCTTTTTCCACCTGAATCAGTTCACTACCTAGATTAGTAGTAAAGTTTCTGAAAGAATTATAAGGAAACTACTGAAAGTGCACTTTTTAAAATAGTCTTCCCTAATAATACCTGTCTTCTTGATGTATATTAATAGATGCTTTCCTCATCATTTCTTCTTAGTTGTCAAAATGCAGTAAGCATTTCTTTGTAGTTCTAAACATTGTCAAAGACTTATTTCTAAACCACCATAACAATTCACCAAATGGGTAGGTGTTCACAGTATTTAAATCATTTATAATAATACAATCTAGAAGGTATATTGTTTCAAGAACATTGTGTTGTTTCTTCATTTCTGATTGTGAATAATTTCATTACTGGCATACTTTCTTCAAGTAATAAAGCACAGTTCAAATTTCTCTGGAAACACTCTTAATCTTCTAGATGTAGTAATAATGTCAACCAAAAGTTGTAGCATGTTCCCCTGCTGTCTATTGGAAGCCATCAATCTAAGATCTAGAAGCAGCTACCAGCCTGCCAGGTCTTGTTTAAGTCTCTAATTAATCACAACACCTTGGAGAAGGATTTGATTTTTCAATCAAGCAGTGATATGAATTTATTAAAACAAAGACAAAACAAAAGTGATTACTAATGGGGTGGATTTGTCTTAGTCAGTTTCCTCATTGCTGTGACGTAGTACCCAACACCCACAATTTAAAGGCAGAGAGATTTATGTTGGCTCACAGTTTCTAGAGATTTCTGTCTACATTTGGCAGGCTCTATGGCTACATAGCATGCCACAGGAGCATGACAGAGGAGTGTTGCTCACTGCTGGTGGACAGGACACAGAGAGAGTAGAGAGGGGACCTGGGGAAAGGGACAACTTCCAGGCCACACCTCCAAGCCTTCCATCTCTTCCAACCAGAACCAAACTTCTAACAAGGCAGTTATGAATTCCCATAATCCAATCGCCTTCCAAAAGACCTGCCTATGAGCACATGAAGCTCCTGGGGAACATCTAGATATAAACCATAACAGGGTTTTAAGTGTTCTTTCTATGAGAAGTAAGTGTACGAGGTGATGAATATGCTAATTATGTTAATGTAATCATTCCACAATGTGTACACACATTATGACATCACACTGCATCCCATAACTGTGCATAGGTTTTTTTTGACAATTCAAATGAACAACAACAACAACAAAAAAAAAAAAAACAAATCTTTTCATCAGAATGAACACTTAAAAATGTTGATGGTGTCATACTCTCCAGAAGAAAATAATTAGACTAGGAAATACACATGACATTGTAAATTCCCACAGTTCTACAAAGAATGTGTATTCTCAAATGTACAATGCACCATCGATTCAACTGTCAGTATGAGATTTTGCTTTACCACGTTCCTTTTACTATGAGAGCTTAATACAAACAACTCTATTTACTCATTTATTTTTGCCTTTGTCCATTATGTCTTCTGGCAACATTCTGATAACTGTTAAATGAATAGGGTGGACCCCCAACTCAATTCTAGAACACATTTTCTTCATACTTAGATAGGTAATGTTCCGAAGTTTATGGATAGCACGAGAACTGCCCCAAGTATAACCAAAGTGATAGGGATATCTCCTTTGCCACATAAAGTATCCCAGTGTAGCCTCTATAATCGGGAGGGTGGCTATTCTTTAATGGGGCTACTGCAGGCGAGTGGATACACTCACCTCATTCTCCAGTTCACAAAGATATTTCTTCTGTAAAATTTTATTTTAGTGGTACATTTTAGATATACATAATGACAAGATTCATCATAGGGAATTGGTACCTGTGCATAGTCTACCTTGCTGCTGCTTTTTTTCCATCCTCTTCCCCTCCCTTCAACCCCTCCTCCCTCCTCAATTACAAAAGTTTTGTTTCCACTTTTTCCTTCTATTCTTTCTTTTCTTGTCTCTCTGTTCCTTCCCCCCTCCCTCTTACTCTCCCCCTTCTCATTTGAACAATTTATTCCCTTTCCCAATATAATACATTTTATTTCTTATTTATACTTTCAGTTTCTCACACCACAAAAACAATGCAGTATTTAAACATGTGTGTCCAATTTACTTGACTTAAGAGTATGGTCTCAGGATGCACCCATTTATCTACAAATGTCTCAAGTTTATCATTCTTTATGGCCGAGTAGTACTCTATTGCATAAAACAACAACAACAACAACAACAACAAAAAAAAACATCTTCTTTATCTATTCACTGGTTGGTGGGCATTTAGGCTATCTCCAAGATTTAGCTGTTACAAACTGTGCTGGTTGCACCAGTCTACATTCCCACCAACAGTGGAGAAGGGTTCCTTTTACCCACAGCCCCTCCAACACTAGGTATTGACTGATTTCTTGATAATAGCCATTCTTTCTGGAGTGAGATGGAATCTCAGTGTTGTTTCAAATTGCATATCTTGAATGACCAGTGATGTTGAACATTTTTTCATATATTTATTTGAAGCATTTCTGCTTCTTCATAGGAGAAGTGTCTATTTATTTCAGCTGCCCATTTTGGGGTTGGATCTTTAAATTTGGGGGAGCGGTCTGATTTTTTTGAGTTCTTTATATATTCTGTATATTAGCCTATATATTAGTCCTTTGTCTGAGGAACAGCTGGCAAAATTTTTTTCCCACTCTGTGGGTTATCTCTCTGCTCTGTTGGTAGTTTCTTTTGCTCATAAAGATGTTTCTGAGACAAGCCAATGACTGTTGCAGAGAAGGGAGAAGATACAAGTGAAAGCAGCAGGCATATATATACATACATATATATGTATGTATATATGTATACACACACTTTGTAAAGAGGAAGATTATGTTCAAAGTTGAAAAGAAAATGGGGGGGTGTAGGTGATTCCCATCAAGTTTTGCTACCTTTTCCCTTTGTATTATGCAAAAATGCTTGAAACCTTATTGTCTGGATATTTGCAGTATCACACAAGGCCATGCCCTCTTTTCTTAGGTAATCTTTTCTTCATTCTTCCTGAAGTCTATTTGCTAATTAAGGTCTATCTTGAAAATATCCTTTCTCCTGCCTCCATCTTCCCAGATTATGCTAGTTCTTCATTGTGAAATAATTCCAAAATACCCTGATATATTTTATAAACCACACACCTTCATTTATCTATAATAATTCAAAGGTTTTGTCTTCTCACCAAGGTTTCTGCTACTAGCTAGAAGGAAAGTCTGAAAACAGGGAAATATATATGGCTTTATATTTCAGATTCCAATTTTATTTTGATCAAGCATCAAAAGACAGACACATTTCTTCAAAATCCCACAATAAATCTACATATAAGGCACTACCACTGATTAGTATCACTTTAACCCTGAGATACCAGAGGAGTATTTTCCTCCCTCATGGCTTGAGGTTCCTTGCAAAGTCTTATGTTATTGATCTTGCAGAACACTGAGCCAGTTGTTATTCCTTAGTTTCTGGATCTCCTTTTCCCTGTTAGATGTTATGAAAGGCTTCTAGCATTAATATAAAGCTATAAACCCCTTATCAAATGTGACTCTCTTTAACCTGATATTTGAATCCTTCTATTGTAATTTGCCACTCCAGCTTCTGCCCCCTATTTTCCAGGAAACAAATTTACTTTTTCAAATACTATCTTTGATTTTCTGTTTCTCCTACTTTGCTCATGCCATTATCTCTATATGAACTACCCTTTTTATCTCCTTCTGTGTCTAACCATTGTACTCTTTAGTACTCCTTTACATAATATATATTTTTTTCATGAAGACTTCTCTAATCAGCCTAGCTGTCAATGGTCTATGTCTATTTATCTTAGATCATCTTACATGATCTTTATTGTGGGAAGTTCTTGAAAAAAATAAAATTTCATCTGTCTCAGGACTTAGCCAAGTAAATACTTAAAGATGTAATAGGATCCCAATAAATATTTACTAATTGAGTAAATACATGACTGTTTTATCACAGTAGAGTTAATGGAAGTTTAAACATGCCCCAACGTTATTGAAAGTCCTAATGTTTATTTGAAGGAAGTGAAGTGGAGTCTAAATACAACCTGATACAAATGGACATATGCGTGTACATGCAAATATACACACAGGACCAAGTTATTTACCATCCTATATTTAAACTTTTTTAAAGAAACATCCAATTAGTTTTTTTGGCTTTTTTTTTCTTTTTCTTTTTTTGGTGCTGGAGATCAAACTCAGGGCCTTGTGTTTGTAAGGCAAGCATTCTAACCACTGAGCTAAATCTCCAACCCCAATTAGTTTTTATATTTGTTGGTATAACAATATTGTTGTATAGCATAACTGACCTTGATTTTAGATTAGGTATAAACTGGAATTGAATTCTAATTTACTTTTTAGTTGTGTAAAATTGGACAAGAAAATTAACTGCTATGAACTTTAGCCTCCCTTTTTGTAAAATTGGAGAAAATTATATTATGAAACTTACATGAGATAGTCTAATAAGATATTAACGGAAGTGGTTGTCTTATAGTAACTGTTCAATAATTGCAATTTCCCTTTCCCTTTTGAAATTCTGTGTCAAGAAATATATGTATATATACGTATTTCAAATTCTGAGATTGTTCTCTAGAGATTTCCTTCATACTTATTTTCCTCCCCCCGAATAGATGGTGACCTAAAAAAAATCAAAACAGAGGCAAAAAAAATTCAGGTTTTCTTTTTTTTTTTTTGGTACATTGGATCTAATATTATGTTACGAACACCATAGACACTTAAGGAACTCTTTTTAAAACTATACAAGATACATCATGTATAGGTACAGAATAATTGTAATGAATGTGACCATTGTATGTAGAATGTACCAATACATGTTCTTGGTTTAAAATAAAAAAAATTAAAAAAAGCTCAAAAAAAAAAAAAAACTATACAATCAGTAAGTTCTTGTAAATATAATGAAAATACATTGATAAATACCCAATGTGTATTTTAAATGAGTGAAATTTAAGATGTGTAAATTATAACTTTATAAAGCTTTTTTAGAAATAAAAAAGACATCCTTCACTGCTATATGACCCAGCTATGAGAGAAGAGCCTAAGATTGACAGCATTTTATGGTAGGCAATTCTACGCTATTGTTTGTCATTACCTGGTTTAACTTTACTTCCAGGTGCATGGTATTAAATAAAAACATATTTGTGACACCTGCTAAAATGGTAAGGCTGACTTTATTAAGGAAGTCTACTACAATGAGCTTTTACAGGAAGGGAGAGTGATTGGGTCAAACTCCAAATAAAACAAAAAAATTGGGGATTTATGGTCTATCAAATAAAACAAAGAAACAAACAAAAAATATTTGGGGATTTGTGGCCATGGAACAAAGAGCGTTGAACATCCCAGATGAAAAATTATTTACATAGTACAGTAATTCTTTGCTAAATCGAACTAATAAGATTCTTGGTGAAGGCAGGATTGAGTGATCAGAAATTATCTGGAAACTGGGAGCAGAGGAGGAACCTGATGAGATATTGAAAATGTTCAGATATTGAAAGTAGAGGGTTCGGAATAAATCAACTTAGAAGACATCTTAATAAAATCATTCGATGCAAAGGCAGACCTTAAAATTTCAACATTCTTGACCAAGTTGAAAAGAAGATACACAGAAACCTAACTAAAATTTGATCAAGGAGAAACTTTGTCAGTGGAAATTTTCCATTTCCTTACTGTCGAAGTGAGCCATAGTCTTTTGACTGCTATGACTACAGAAATGTAAGTAGAACTGGCTTATACCACTTTATTATTTTCCTTTAATTGCTGGTTGAGGAAAAATTCTTATGTAAATATGGTAATCCAAATGATTGAAGCAGCTAGAATTAAAGATTGGTTGCCCTAAGAGTCACACATATACTTGCAACAAACTTTGATTTGAAGAAATCAATACTTGTCTAAAATGGCTCCCAATAATCCTACTCCCTAATGTATATATTCTGTCTAATCCTATCTTCTGTCTAGTGAGATGATGTATGACTGTTAAGGGACAGTGGAGGCTTTGATTACTTACCTGAGATGACAAAAGTGATGTGACAGTTACAATTGCTTCATTAGACAGACTCCACTGGAGCAGGCAAGAATGAGATTCTCCTGCTGGCATTCAAGAAGTAAGCTACTATGTTGTGAGAGGATCATATACTAGGAGGACCTTGGGCAACCTCCAGGAATTCAGAGTAATTAATTCAACAACAAAAAAAGAGACCTCAATCTACCACTCTAAGAAACTGAATTTCTAAATGATTTGAATGAGCTTGAAAAAGGAATCTAATTCTAAAATGGGATCATAAACTCAGCTGACAATTTCAAACTGGTGAAACCAGAAGCAAAGAAATACACACTACTTTTATAGGAATTCTCTCCCACAAAAACTATGAGATAAAAGATAGGAATTGTTTAAGTCATCAAGTTTACAGTAATTTGTCCTGCAGCAATAGACAACAAATACATAAACCATAATAGTTCTGGTATTACATATCTTAGTTTATCTTGAGTGATATAACTTTCTAAGTAGATACTTTAAGGACCTTGCTGTTATGAAGGTTATGAAAGACAATCCTTTCTTATTAGCTAGTCCTTTTGTAAATAAGGATAGTCTGCCACATTTTAAAGACTAATACTTAAGTTTTCCCACTCTAGTTATTTACTTTGCACTTTATTGCACAGTGACAATGAGACAAGCATAAGAAATACCTACATGGAGTGTTCTATATTGAATAATTTTCATCAGTAAAGCAAAAGTAGATTCTTGAAATGCTATAGAATATTGAGTATTTTCACTATTATATATTGAAACAAATGTCATCATTGTGTTTTCTTTCTAAGTTAACAGAGCCAGTGGTACTATATTTTGACTCCTGGTGTTGACATTAAATTTATGCACAATAAATTCTATAATAAATTTTTTTCTCAAAAGGTAAGTACACTTACACTCAGTTACTCTGAAGCAATAAGCACTTCAATAAAAATATTGAGAAAAAATATATTGAATTAATAATAGCTACAAAGAAAGAAGAAAACCTGGTCAAAATAATTGAAAAACCACAACAGCACTACGTATAACACATGATAGAAGAGTTAACCGGGTTCATAAGATTGTCCCACAGAAATCTTAGTACTCCAATAATGTACCTTGCTCACCTCTAACAGATGCCTGTATCTAGTACTAGAGAAGAATTTCCTTACTCAAATAACTATACCTTGTCCTCTGCTATTCAGTAAATATCCCTGGGAAACACATCACTGTAAGTCTAATTATATATTTAATATAAGTGCTTTAGCTATTCTTTCTAGAGAGCATATATTGATAGGAAAATAAACACAGATTTTTATTTCACAAAGAAATGTGGCAATGTGTTGATGAGATGGAATGAGAAAAATACTGGATTAAAATGGAAGGTCAGAAATACAGAAAAGTCTAATTGATTAAACATTTTTCCATGTTTGGCACAATTCCACTACTTTTCAAAATGTACTTCCTAAAGCCAGGTTAGTATTAGAATGTAGAAATCAATACTGGAAATAAGTTTCAGAACTGCACAAAGCAATGGTTGTTGACTAATGTCGATGGATGAATTCTAATTATCAGTAAACTTTTTGAAATTTTGGGTGATTTTTTGCAGGAATGTGCATTTTTCTGGGAGACAGTCTACAGCTTTCATCAGATTCTCAAATAAGTTCACGACCCAAAAGATAAGAACCATAAGCATATATATAACTGCTTCTCATATAAACTGCTAAAGTTTTAACAGCAAAATTGTCCCTAAGTCATCTTTTGGAACTACCCACATTACAGAGAGCCCAATGTTTATCACTCGTAAGTCTGTATCTTAAACACCATTGGCTGCTATTTTCTACCTATCCAAATTATTTGAAAACAAAAACAGAGAACAAGTAACCCATGGCTTCTTTTCCATTCTACAAAGAGTCTCAAGCCTCAAAATACATGTCCATTCAGGAGTCAGTAATATGGAAATGGCCAATTTTCACAAGATTAATATATTCAACACAACAAAACAGAAAATATAAATATTTACAAATATCAGTTACCAGAGAAAAATGAAAAAAAAAATTAACCTAATGATTTGAATTTTAGGGCTGGGGATTTAGCTCAGTGATTAGAGTGCTTGCCTTGCAAGCACAAGGCCCTGAGTTCGATCCCCGGCACCACAAAAAAAAAAAAAAATGATTTGAATTTTAGAGGATGCTACTGGGGCTTCAAGCCAGAGTCTTTGCAGAAAGGTACAACTGTATCTCTTTTCAGTATTTTTTTTTGTCCCTTTTGTTTAGTCCCAGGACTTTGATAAAGTAGCATATTGCCCAGGCCAGGCTCAAATTTTCTATCCTCCAGAGTCAGCCTGGGCGTCTTAGAGTGCTACATTTATAGGCATGTGCCCCTATGCCCTGCAATGATTTGATTTTTAAAAAAACAGTTCTACAAAATCAATCCTGACTTGTAACAATGACACATTTATCAAAAATAATAAATATATGTTGGGTTTAATAATCATACTTTTACCACTAGTATAGATCACTAAATAGGAAACAAAATATTTTAATCAAAATACTGAATGTGACAAATTAACACAAAGTATAAGAGATTTAAAAGACCCACTAGGATTGGTTCATTTACATGTAGTAGAGTATTCACAATAATAGTTCCTGAAATAAAATAGAAATGTATTTTTTTTTCTTTTATAAACTAATTCAAATATTAATTCTTTAGAACTGGTTAGATTGCCTAAAACTTTTCAAGTATTTAGGCTTTTTCTGATTGTTCTGCTACCACATATATGACTTCCATGTCTAAATCATCTAGAGCTCCAGTCATCATAGTTATAAATTTAACAGGAAGAAGAAAATTCTAAAAAATAGTAGTTATCTCTAGACCCTGTTTAAAGATGTTTCTGAGGAATCACATGTTATCAGTTGAATTATGTATGCCTGACATTTATACATTGTGCCCCTAACATTTATATGTTGAAGTTTAAAACCCAGTACCACAGACCTTATTTAAAAACAGAATTATTACAGATGTAATTAAATAGATGAAGTTGTTATATTGGACCCTAATTAAATATGACTAATGTCCTAATAAAAAGAGGAAATTTGGTTGTAGAAACAGACCTTCATGTGGATAGAGTACAGCCATCTATAAATCAAGGAGATTGGGGGGGTTGGAACATGGTGGAGTAGTGATCGGCAGCCAAATACATCCACTCTTGCACCTGGAAATGAAAAAAAAAAAAAAAAAAAACTGGAAATGAAACTTGGTGAAGAGAGAGAGAGGAAAAAAAAAAAGTTCTCTGGGAATTTGAAGGAAGCTGGCAGTAAAACTAGACTCTACAGAGAAGCTAGAGAAATAGGGTACAAAACACAGAAGAGAATGAAACAATCTGGAAAGTTTACCCCAGTTCATGCGGAGAAGGACCTGTCTCTACAGATACAAGGTAAGCTTGAAGAGTTGGCAGCTTCAGGGAGAAACAATGGACAGAGCAAGCATCACTGGTCCCATTGAAAACTAATGGCTAAAGAGGGAAGGGGGAAAAGCAGGAAGGGAAAAAACGGAAAGAAAGGGGAAAGGGAAATCATGGAGAATTGTTAAAAAA
>PVJO010017018.1:0-40315 GCA_004026905.1 Hystrix cristata | reverse complement strand
ATACTATTAAGTGAACTAAATCAGACACTTATTAGTACACATCGAATTGTTTCTCTGATATGAGAAACCATAAGTGTAAATAAGGACCAAGGGGTAGAATAGATATTATGTTTAAAAAAAAAAGAGAGATAGTATTCAAAAGAGAGAACTAGATAGGGAAAAGGGGGATAAAGAAGAAGGTTAAAAGAAAAGTAAGATGAAAGGGGAAAAAATGGAAAAGTGTAACTACACTTGTTGCAAATAGGGAGGGGTGGGTGAATGGAAGAGAGGGGAGGGGAAGGGGTGGAAGAGGGGGGAAAACCAAGATGTATCATGTACAGGTACAAAAATAACCATGTTGGTTATGATCATTATGTATACAATGTGCCATTACATGTTCTTGGTAAAAATAAAAAAATTAAAAAAAATCAAGCCCAAAAACATTAACATTATTGATTAGCTAATGTTAATTATTTTGGTATTTTTGCCACTTTTTATAAGGGAAACTAACCTCCTCTAGGTTAAGTTAAAGATATAGCTATAACTCTATTTCAGTAAATAGCTCATAATGTTTACTTCAATATAACAAATTGATTTACATTTCATGTGAGCATCACTACTAATGTTAAACTCTTAATCTCGAGGGTAATTTTTTTTTTTTCTTTTTGGGGCCAGAAATCAAATCCAGGACCTTGAGCATGCTAGGCTAGAGCTCTACCTCTTAGCCCTTTAATACTAACACTTATCCCATAAATGCTTTTGTATGTTTTTTGGCTTTTAACAAATTGCTCAGTAGTTATACTTTTGTTATATCATTTTTGTGTCCAACAACTTTATTTTGGAGTAATAGTATAATATTTAAAATGTTTAAAAATTTATATGTTTTTTGATATTCTTTTGACAGTGTAAAGAATTTTTTATTTAAAATTTCAAGATTGTGTGATGGGGTACCTACCTCATCACTTTGGTAAAATACCTGCTCCATAGATGTAATATGGATTTCATGGGAGAAATTTTTTGATTTGGAAAGTCAACTAGACACCCAATTTTTGAAAGTTCAATATCAAGTAGGCTGTTTGATTTTAGTGAGTGGTTTAGGAAAATGGCATTTGAAATGTCTTTTGAGGTATTTGAAGTGAAAGCAAGGAAAATAAATTGAAAATAAGTGGAAAGTTATATTGCTTAGGTTTACTGTGGCAGATTAAATTGATTTAATTTTTCTCTGCTTTTTAATTTTCATAATAAATTAGCCACTGATGATTATTTTAAAAATAAGTTAATTATCACTTAGTTTTTATATTTGGAATTGGTTCTGAAAGAAAAGTAGATGATCTCTTTTCTTAGTCTCTTTCACAGAAGGTATAGGAAGGATTCAGGATTCTGGAAGTTAGAGTCTAAATATTTAATGAAGCAGCTCCATTGCTAGTTGATGACCTGGAAAAGGTAGAAAGACTTATAAGCAAACCCAGTTAGATCTGTAAGTGCTTTAGGAGGGACTGGCAAAGTTGAAGTTTTATTTTGGGGAAATCTTAATTTTGAACTATCTATGTAAATTTTTACTTTTGTTTACTTGGAATGGTTCTTCATTGTTTCTGGACATAGTGAAAAATGGGGCATTCAAGAAATGGTGAAGGAATATGAAGAGATTCTCTGTTTTAGAGGAAAGAACCTTTGGTTACACTATGAAGTACGATATGATAATAGGAAGTACTAGGAGTATGTAATACAGTAATTTATAAAGTAATTTGAATGAGTTTTGGCTGTTTGTTATTTTGTTAAACCCATGGTTGCTACCCTAATCCCACCTCAGTTTTTGGCTACTGTAATGGCAGAGTCAAAACAGCTTCTAAAAGTAAAATACACTGTATTATCCCCAAGATGTTGATAAAATAGCAGTGTAAAAAACTTTTTCCATTTTCTCCTACTTTTTTACATTGCCTTCAAGTGCACATTAGTGGGAAACCCTTCTGTTACCAGAACAATCCTTATATATTATGTTTCTTCCCCCTACTCATTTGGGAAAGCAATACTAATAAGAAGCACAGGAATTCTCTTTACATAGTATACCATTAGACAGCTATTTTAATGAAGTTTTTGGAGTTTTGTTGAATTGTTAAAAAGTATTTCAATTTTATTTCGGATTCCCTTAAAGAATAGTACAAATCTGATTGGTAGAATATGCCATATTTCAAGGAGCCCTTGAGGTGGATAAAGAAATCGAAAGCAAGTAAAAGCCTATCTATCCTCTGATCTATCCATTTGGTCACCTGAGAATTTTTTTTTAAATTAAAAAATGGAAAATTTTAAACACACAAAATAGTATAAAAAACTACATATATCCATCACGTTTTTCTGTAAATATCACATTTTGCTGCTTTTGTTTCATCTACTCATCTCATCCCCTCGGACACATAACTTTTTAATAATGGGGACAGTTTATTAACTTTCCTTTTTGAAATGGTTGCAAAAATAGTAGAATTACATATAACTAAGTTCTATTAGTATAGACATTTTACCACATTTATCATACTTATTCTTTCTCATTTTCTGAACTGTTTGAGAACAATTCTAACATGATGCCTCTATGCCTCTAAATACGTAAATTTTTATTTGCCTGAAATAAGAGCTTTTAACAAACCCCAACCCCCCCAAAAAAACACCCACACTACAGCTATCACAATCAAGAAATTTACATTTATTTGCATATTTAGTCTTTTAATTCTGCTCCATCTAATACAAATGTGACCTCCTCTACTCCTGGTTTTAAAGTTGTTAGTATAAAAATGAAGGATTATTTTTCATAGTTTTCTACTCTTACAAAGAATTTATTTTGAAGGAACATAATTATTGGGGATTTATTTATTTTTTCTGGCCTATAAAAAGGCAGTTGTACAAAGGAGAAGGTATTCTTGTCATCACTGACCAGTACAAACTGATATCTTTCTAGCATTTGAATACAACTTAGTTAACTTGACATTCTATATCTTCTTTTTCATCTTTCATGGCAAGATTATTACAAATGCAACTTAAGAAATTTCCTATAAACTCATTTGATCATTTTAATGGAACTATATATTATTTTAATAAAAAGTCAAATAATCAGTTGTTTTACCTTTCATTGAGATAACTGATCAAAACAGTTGTGGGAATGTGTGTATGCACGCATTCAAACCAACATAAACATACACATGTGGCCCGCCAATAAATAGACTAGATCATCAGCTTGTCAGGCACAAGTTGTGAGAAACTCAGAGATGCTAAACAAATTGTAAATGGGTTTTAGGGATGGGATTAAGCCCAGGATAGTTAAAATGACTGTTGGACATCATTGTTTTTCTTTCTTTCTTTTCTTTCTTTTTTTCCCTCCTGACATAATGTGGACGCTTTATTTTTGCCAGCATCAGATTTATTTATTTTTAAGTCTTTATCAAGTTAATTATTGTAAATACAGATTAACAGCCAGACTAACAGACCAAAAAAATATAAAACACATAGGATGATTATACTAAATCAAAGTACATTTTTAGATACTGTTATGGTTTGTGTCTAGATGTCCCCCCAAAGCCTCATGTGGTAAGAGATAGCTGGATGTAGAATGTGTGGTTACTAAATTAATCTATTGATCAGTTTGGCATGGTTCTGCTGGGATCAAGGATGTGAGACTGAGATTGGGGGTGAGAGTGCGGGCCGCCCTGGGGGCAGGTAGCCTAGATAAAAGATACAGGAAGAAGCTAACTAGCTGCTTGTTTGCATTGCTTATTTGCATACATTCCTTGCATTTACTCACTTTACTCGGCTGCCAGTCTGCCATGCCGCCCTGCCTCGGACCCAGCAGACTGTAGACTGAAACCTCTGCAGACTGTGAGCTAATAAACCTTTCTTCCCCTAACTTTGGGTGTCGAGTATTCTGTCCCAACAACGAGAGAAAAGTAACTAAAACAGATACATTGGCCATGAAGGATTACAATAATTTTTTCTCTCATTTTTTTCATATTGTCTTTTATTTGCACCTTATTTATTTATTGGGTTTCTCATATAAGAGAAATCATGCAATATTTAAGCTTGTGTGTCTGATTCACTTCATTTAACATTGTGGCCTCAAGGTGTACTCATTTTCCTATAAATGACTCAAGTCTATCCTTCTTTATGGCAGAATGCATCCTTCTTTATACTCCATCATCTATAAATACCACATTTTCTTATTCCTTCATCTGTTGATGGACATATAGGCTGCTTGCAAGATTTAGCTGTCATGAACTGTGTTCTATAAACATGGCCATGCATGTATCATTGTGATATGACTATGACATCATTCTTGATATTATGTTTAAATGTTAAAAGAAGGTAATTATAATGACAGTTGACATTTGTTGAGTACTTCCCATCATGTACTGTGCTAAGCACCTTAGAAGAATTGCCTGTTTCCTAACAAATCTATAAAATAAGAATAGCTCTTAATTTTTTTATATAATACAAGTAGATAATGATAAAGAATATAAAAAGTACTCTGCTCTTAAAAAATTTATAAAATAATAGAGAGTAACAACATTTAATACACTGTTGCATAATCTTAAAATGTTACTGAGTATAAATCACAGACAAAAGTATTTGCTTTTTTTTTGTAATTTTGGTAGTAGCCATTTTGTCTGGGGTAAGAAGGTATCTTAGTTTTCATTTGTAGTTCCCTGACAACTAATAATATTGAGCATTTTTAATGTATTTATTGACCATTTGTATTTCCTTTTTGAGAAGTGTCTATTCAGGCCATTTATTCATTTTAAAATCAGATTATTTTTATTAAAATTTATAAAGTTCTTTATATATTGTGCATATGAACCCTCTTTCAGATGAATATTTGGCAAATGTTTTCTCTCTACATGCTAGTTAAGTGAACCAGGCTGAGCTTGACCTCATGATCCTCCTACCTCAGACTCACAAGTAGCTGGGATTACTGGCACTTGCCACTGTGCCTGGCTTTTGATTCTTTTACTGTGCAGATGGTTTTAAATTTGATGTAATCCCATTTGTCAGTTTTGTCTTTTGTTTTCTGTGCTTTGAGAGACAATACAGAAAATTGTTGCCTGTACCAATATCTTGAAGTGTTTCCTCTGTGTTTTCATCTAGTAGTTTTAGAGTTTGATGTCTTTTATTAAGGTCTTTGATCCATGTTGAATTGTTTTATGTACAGGGTGAGAGATAAGAATCAAGTTTTAATATTCTGCATGTGCTTATCCAGTTTTCCCAGCACCATATGTTTTAAAAGATTGTCCTTTCTCAGTGTATGATTTTGGCACTTTTGTGACAGTGGGCTATAGAAGTGTGAATTTATTTCTGGGTTCTCTATTCTGTTTCATTTGTCTAAGTGACTATTTTTTTATGCCAGAATTTTGCTGTTTTTGTTATTATGGCTCTATGTCATGAAATCTAGTATCTGGAGGTATTCTGATACCTCCAAATTTGTGTTTTTTGTTGTTGTTGTTGTTGTTTTTTTTCCTTTTAAGATTGCTTTGGGTGTTTGGGGTCTTTTATGCTTCTGAATGAATTTTAGGAGTTTTTTCTAATTCTGTGAAGAATGTCATTACTGTATTGATAGGGAATGCATTGAACCTGTGTATCACTTTGGATAGTATCAGTGTTTTAGCAGTATCTTTTCTTCTAATTTATGAACATGGGAAGTCTTCCCATGTTGTAATGTCTTTAATTTCTTTCTACACTTTTTTATAATTTTCAATGTAGATTTCTTCGTTGGTTGAGTTTATTCCTAGAGTTTTGTGTTTTGGGTGTTTTTGTGGCTATTGTGGACAGGATTGCCATTATGATTTCTTTCTCAGTGAGTTCATTATCGATGTATAGAAAAGAGACTGATTTTTGTATCCTGGAATTTTACTGAAATTATTTATCAGTTTTAGTAATCTTTTGCTTGAGTCTTTAGGTTTTTCTGAATATAGAATAATGTTGTCTACAAACTGGTATAAATTGACTTCCTCCTTTCCCATTTGTATGCTTTTTATTTCTTTCTCTTGCCTAATTTCTGTGGCTAAAACTTTTAGTCATATATTGAATAAGAGCCGTGAGAGGAGACATCCTTCCCTTGTTCCTGATCTTAAAGGAAATGCTTTCAGTTTTTCCTCATTCAATATGGTTATGAGTTGGTCATATATATATACATTTATTATGTCAAGATGTGTCCTTATGTACCTAATTTGTTCAGGGCCTTTTATCATGAAGGCATGTTGGATTTTATTGACTGTATTTTCTTCATCTATTGAGAGGATAGTATTTTATTCTTAACTTTATTTACATGGTATGTTTATCGATTTGTACATGTTGACCCATCCCTATATACTTAAAATTTAAACAATTTGATCACAGTGTATACTCTTTTTTGATGTGCTGTTGAATTCAATTTGCTAATATTTTATTGAAGAGTTTTGTCTCTTTGTTACCAGGGATATTGGCCTACAGTTTTCTTTTTTTTTTGATATGTCCTTGTCAAGTTGTGTGGTAACAGGCTAATGATATTCTCATAGAATGTGTTTGGAAAGGTTCCCTCTCTTTCAGTTCTGTGGAATAGCTTGAGAAGCACTGGCATTAGTACTTCTTTAAAAATATGGCAAAATTCAGCAGTAAAGCCATCTAGCTCTGAAATTTTCTTTGTTGTTGTTGGAAGGCTGTTTTTATTACTGATTCTATGTCATTTTTTTTTATTGGTTTATTCAGGTGATTTGTGCCTCGCTTTAATTTGCTGGGTCATATGTGCCCAGTAATTTGTCTATTTCTTGTACATTTTCCAATTTTTTAGAACATAATTTTACACAATAATCCCTCCTGATCCTTTGAATTTCTGTGTACTACTTGTAATGTCTTCTTTTTTTCATCTTTAATTTTACTTACTTGGGCTTTCTCTCTCACACACACACACGTGCTCTGTTTTATTTATCTTGACCAAAAAAGCCGAACTCTTTGTTTCACTGATACCTTGTATTGTTTTTTTCAATTCTATTTCATTTATTTCTCTGTTTCATTTATTTTTGATCATCATTATTAATTTTCTTCTACTGATTTCAGGTATCATTAGCTCATTTGAGATCTTTCTAGTTTTTTTATATAGGCGTGCATAGCTATAAACTTCTTTTGTTGTATCCCACAGGTTTTAGTATGTTTCCATTTTGTTTCAAGATGAGCTTTAGTTTATCTTCTGACTTCCTCAGTGACCCATGGTTTCTTGAAAAATATGTTGTTCACTTGCCATGTATTTGTATACTTTCTAAAATGCCCATTACTTTTGATTTCTAGTTTTATTGCATTATAATCAGAAAAGATACAGGATATAGTTTCATTATAAAAAGTCTGTTAAGGTTTTTTGGTTTTTTTGGTAGTCTAATATATGATCTGTTCTAGAGAAGGTTCTTTATATTCTGAAGCTGTTAGGTGGAGTATTCTATAATTGTTTTCAATTCCATTCAATCTATAGTGTTTCTTTGTTGAGTTGGGTTTTTTTTTGTTTGTTTGTTTGTTTGTTTGTGTTTTTTTTTTTGGTCTAAATGATCTATCCACTGATGAGAGTTAAAATTTTCCCACTGTTATTATTTTGGAGCCTATCACTCCCTCTATGTTATATAAAATTGGATACTCTGGTGTTATGGGCATATAGATTTGTAATCATTATAACTTCTTCTGAATTGATCCCTTAATACTTAATGTAGTCACTTTCTAGATCTCTTATTGTTTTTATCTCAAAGTCTGTATTATCAGAAGTACCTCTATGCTGCTTGTTTTCAGATTTCAGTGCTTGCAATATTGTTTTCTATCCTTTTACATAGTTTCATCCTCTTGTGTGTGTCCTTACTGGTGAGGTGAATTTTTTTGCAGTGCATTATTGGGTCTTGCTCCTTAATCCATTCAGCCAACCCTTATCTTTTTAACTAGGTAATTAACACTATTTACATTCAGAGTTGTTAATGAAAGTTATGGACATCTGCTTGTCATTTTTGTTGACTTTCTTATAGCTATTTTGCACATTCTTTTTGTTTGTTTCTTTCCCTTTTATTCATTTTTGTGGCTTGATTATTTACTATACTGATAATATTTGGTTCTTTTTCTAGTTTTCATTTGCATGTTAACTTCTCTAGTGGTGTTTATACCTTAAGACATTATTGTAATGGTAGGTGTCTTTTTTCATTTCTGAATTTTGTATCCCTTTACGCATTTTTTGTAGGTCTGATCTAGTATTCATAAATTTCCTTGTTTTTTGCTTATAGCAGAAGGTCTTTATTTCTTCTTTGATTCTGAAGGATAGCCTTTGTGGGTATAATAATCTTGGTTGACAGTTATTTATTTATTTTTGATCTGAAGTACATCTTTCCATGCACTCTGGCCTATAGAGTTTCTGGTGAGAAGTCTGGTGTTAGTTGAATGGGATTGTCCTTAAATATGACTTTGTTCAATTCTTTGTCTTGCATTTTTGACAGTTCAGGTTTAACATGCAATGGTGAGAATATTTTCTTGTCCTATTTGGAATTCTATAGGCTTTTCCCAACATCAAGGAAGTTTTCTGTTATTATTTCACTGACTAGGTTTCTATGCCTCCTTTTTTCCTTCCCCTCCAGGTATGCTGATGCTGTGCATTTGAATTTTTAGTGCTATCATAAAGACCTTGTATACTATTGTTCTTTTTTCTTTATTTCTGTCTGAATATGATGTTTTGGAAGACCCATCTTTAAGCTCCAATATTCTTTCTTCTGCTTGATCTAGTCTGTTATTGAGGTTTTAACCTGAATTTTTTGTCTGATTTATAGACATCTGATTGTTTTCAAGACTTCTGATTGTTTCTTTTTCAAAAGCTCTCTTTGCTGAATTTCTTTCAAATCCTAGATTGTATTCCTAATTTCACTTAATTATCAGTATTTTCTTGGAAATCATTGAACTTAAAAGAAAATCATTATTTGTAATTCTCATTAAGGCATTTCACTAACTTTATTTTATTTTATTTTTATTTTTATTTCACTAACTTTAAAATATAGAAAGACATGTTTCTCATGTGTCTCAAAATTCTACTATGGTCTCTTATGTATTTGTACTAGTAGCATTGAAGGAAGTGAAAGAGGCCTTTAAATAATATAGTTTACTCTTATTTCATGGATGATGAAATAGAGAGGTTAATCAATATGTCCAGTTTAGATAATTGATGACAGAGCTTGGACCTAAAATTAGACTTCTGAGTCCTATCACAATATTTTTCCATGTTGCTTCATAACATTTTTTCTTTTAAATGTAGTTTTTGTTTTACCTCATAGCCAAAATATTTTTCTATGACTAATCATTTCTATATATGTCATTATAACAATGAGAAAAATCTTTAGGTTCAGAAAAATTTGTTTGATAGCTATATAGACACATAAAATAGATTTGACAAAAGAGGTATTTATTTCTTTCAGGCATGCTAAAAAGTTAAATTGCAAAGTGTTGAGATATTAAGTAGTCTGAGACATGAATAGTGTAGCCAGGAAGAAAATAAAGTATCAGACAAGTAGGAAAGTTTGAGTGGAATTATTAGGGGAGAAAAAAAGATAGAGTGAAAGTGATGACTGGAAAAGATATTGCGAATGAACAGAATGCCAAATTTCAGCTCTCGAAAAGATCTAAAAATGCTGATGAGACTATATTCATTTGAGTACAGAGTGAGAGATACGGGTATAGATTCAATCTTCTGCATGTGGATAGCCAGTTTTCCCAGCACCATTTGTTAAAAAGGGTATCACTTATCTGTGGTGTTGGCTTATAATCGTGGCAAATATTTCAGGTAGCAATGAGACCTTGACCTAAAATTTGAGAAATAGGTGAATATTTAATCTTTTTAAAATGCTAAAAATTAAGATTTCATTTGTTTGTCACTATGTATACATAATTTTTTCACTATTACACATTTAAAGATACTCTGGCAAGAGATGCTTTCTGCAGCTTCCATCACCAAACAATAATTAAAAGTTCTTTAGGAATATAAACAAGTAATTACTTCTTGAAAATTAAATTCTGCTGGGATTTTGTCACAGCTACAAAACAAACTAATGACACCAGCTCTATGTTTCTGAAAGAATTCTAACAGTAATAACTTCTGTACTAATATATAAAATTCAAGATATATGAATATTATCTAGCTATAGAGAAGTATGAAAACAGATTGCCTTTCAAGGTAATGAAAAATATTTTGTCTCCCTAACCACTTGATATACTAGAAAGTATATTCAATGATTCTAAATAAAAACTTTGTTTTCATATTTTTAACAAATTTGACAAATTCACAACCAGACATGTAAATGAGGATTTCCTCCTAATTTTATTGGTAATTTGTTTTGTTACAATAGACAACTCTTACTTATTTTTGTTTATTTACCTTGAACCTACACAATCTTATTCTTTTATGTACAAAAATCTTTAGTGTTTTTTATTTTCTCATATTTGCTATACGTATCATTTCAATTTTTTGTCCAATAAATTAGCTTGAATCTATAAAACAAAATTTAATAATATATATGTCTTATTCCTGATTTGAATGAGAATGATTGATTTTGCTCTTTAGTATGCTTGTTTTTATTTTGTTATTGTTAATATTTATCATCTTTATTTAGTTGTATTCTTATCTGATTTTATATAAGACGATGTTTACTTACATTATCTGCTGAATTTTATAATCATCGTGATGGTTTTAATTCTGTAATTGTTGATTTAATAATGTTATTACATATTCTGATGTTATTTTAAATGATATTAGGCAGCCAAAATTTTTGTTTTAATCCAACAGAGATATATTTTAAAATTTTTATTTTCCCTTCCATGCAAGAAAAAACCACTAGTGATTTTCTTGTTTTTTTTTTTCTCTTTTGCATTTAAATTTTGTTTTAGCAGTACATTTTAGATATATGTAGTGATAACATTCATTGTAGGGAATTTGTACCTGTACATGATATATCTTGCAGCTTCCTTTCTTCCCATTCCCCTCCCCTCCCTTCAACCCCTCTTCCCCTCCTAATTAAGAAAAGCTTTGTTTCCATTTTTTTCTCCTTCTGTTCTTTTTTCTTGTCCCTCCCGTTCTCTCCCCCTCCCCCACCTTTGTTCCCCTTCCCATTTGAGCAACACATTTTAGTCCTTACACTTTGTTTCTCACACCAGAGAAACAATGTGCTATTTAAACATGTGTGTCTGATTTATTTCACTTAGGAGTGTTTTATATAGAAAGCTCATTTGTATTTTTCTGAAAATGTTGTGTCAATATAATTATTATCAGGGGAACATATTATTAATTAAAGCAACCAGTCAGGATTACAAGGTCGTTGGAGACTAAAGATTACATTCACAAGAGGATGAAGAATATTGTATTACTCACTTTTTTGTGTCTTACCAAGGTTTATTTTATAAATAGAAATTTCCGCATTTTGTAGGCTAAGGCCTAGGGAACTCAAAATTTAAATTAAGGAAGTGAAAAGGGTGAGGTAAGTTAGTAACACAGTAACTTCATAAATTACTATGACAGCTATACTTATATTTCTGGAACAAATTTCATTCGGTCATGATTTATCATTGGATCTATTACTGGATTTGATTTACTAGTATCTTATGTAGTATTTTGTTCCTATATCCATGTCTTATTTGCTTTATAATGCTCACAACAATCTACAATTATATATAATGTATGATGTGATGAGATTCCTATGTAATCACCACCACATTCAAAATAGAGAACACAGAGAGCAGGGAATGGTGGCATGTGCCTATAATCCCAGCACTTGGCAGGCTGAGGTAGAAGGATTGCCAGGAGTTTGAGGCTAGCCTGGGCTACATAGCATGATTCTGTTTCCAAAAAAACCAAAAGAAAAAAAAATAGAGAACATTTTCATCCCTGTAGTCCTTTGCAATAGCCTATCCCTCTTTTTGCCCCTCTACCCAGGAAACAGCTGGTTAGCTTTTCTTGTTACTATGAATTATTTGCATTTCATGTAAGTAGCCTCTCTCTCTGAATTTATATACTTTATATTTAACATATTAAAAGATGATATGGGTAACTGAAGAGTTTGTTGAATTAGTGACAAGAACATAAAATATAAGCAAATAAAATTTTAAAAATTAAACCTTGGAACAAAACATTTATGTGGTGAAATAAAAGAGTAGTAATAATAAAATGTGAACTGTTCTGATGGAGTGAAGTGATAGGGATATGGCAGGTACATTTTATGTGTAAGGGAGTGGATGTAAAAGAGAAAAATCCTTTTTTAAAAAAAATTCAGTAAATACCAGTATAAAAATTATATCATGAGGTACATTATGCAAAAATACCAAACTAAATAGCAAAAGAGAATGAAAAATGGTTGAATCTGAGAAGTAGGAAATGAGAGAGGAGAGTGACAGAGACTTTAAATTATCATACAATATATCCTATAGAATTATCTGACTTGTTAAGCAATGTACTGGAGTGTGATAGAAATAAAACTAAAATAAGAAAAAATAGTTTATAAAATTTAAAAAATTAATATTCCATTTCTATTTTATATAAACGTCCAAATGTCTTATGAAATAGGAATGGATTAGTGCTTTATTCTCCTTTAATTTTAATACAACCATATTTTGTGTCTTTCAACATGATAGTTTTCTCATTCTTTCAAGAGATTTAGATAAATTAGTACCAATAACCAGGGGTAGTCATGTAGGCAAATAGTTTTCTAGATTGTATCTATAGAACAGACTTACTTTTTGGTATCACAATATAAAGGGGTTTCACAGGAACGAGTTATTTTTTTTTCCCACCGTCCCCAGGAACTAGTTATTTTTGTCACCATAATGGAACTCTATGGTGTCATTATCCTTGTCATATTCCTTTTAATGTATTCCTTCATCCAAGAGAGGAGGAAATTATTCCATCTCATGGAAAATGCATTTGGTTCATCTCCAACAGTTAGCAATCTTCACAGTTTCAACATTGTTCAAAAAAGTCCAAGTTGAAAATTTCCTATGGGACTCAAAGCAAACTATTAGCTAAGAGCCACTAGCAAATTAAAAAAAGAGGTTAAATACTTTCAATAAACAATGGCACAGGATAAACATTTCCATTCCAAAAGACAGGAATAGGAGAATAGAAAGAAACAGGACTGAAGTAAGACTGAAACCAAGTGAGGCAAACATAGTTCTGTGAACAGCATCTGAAGTACATGGAGGTGTGAGCTTCAAAGGGCTTTGGCAACCCAACACCACCATGGATTTATAACTTAATGTACAATAGTTGTAGCCAGCATGGCCTATTTGGGCTGGCTTTTCTCAATAGTTGTAGCTTTCCTTGGCAGGTGTTCCATGTTCCTGGCATCTCTAATTTCCTTAGGTATCCACCGCACTTTCAAATTCACTCTCACAGCTTCATGCATCACCCTCTCACAGGCTCATCACCTGGCTTTCCAGGCCTTCTTTAAAATCTGGGTGGAATCCTCCCTGGTGCCACAACTCTTGCACTCTACATCCCTGAGAAAACAGCACCACATGAATGAGCAAGCTCAAGAAGTACAGTGGCCTCTGAGTGCCTGATGGCTGAATTTGGGAATACTCTTCCCTAGGTGACCCTGAGTGATCTGGGCACCCTGAAGTTTTCTTCTCAAAACACAGTCTTTCAGCCTTGAAGCTGCAATGTGTTGAGTCTGGCCATTTCCTGAGATGCCCTCAAGCCATTTTCATATTGTCCCCATGCAAATTACTTGGCTTCTTTTTAATGACCTTAATCTTTTCAGCAACAGCACTGTCCTTGGCCCCATCTTTACTTATGCTCTTTTTTTGACAAAGCCACATTTTCATATCTTTCAGTTCTGTTTCTTGCTTTCGATTTTTACTGTAGAACTAGCTAAAAGCAGCCAGCAAGATCCATACCACAGCCTGAATATTGGGGTGTCTTGAAATTTTCGTTGCCAGATTAATTAGTCACTTTTAAATTCAGCCTCACACAATCTTAGGACATGGACAAAACACAGAAAAATTCTTTGCTGTGAAGCACACATGGATTCTAGTTTAATTTCAAATAGAATCCTTTTTTTTTTTTGAAAACTCATGAGCATAGCCTTAAATTTTTTTTATTAATGTTTGCAGTACATAATGATCACATTCATGTGGGGATTTGTACAGTACATAATACATTTTAGGTTTTTTTTGTCCCTTTCCCCTCCCCACCCTCGTATCCTGCTTCCTCTACCCATTATGAAAAGCTCTATTTCCATTTTTTTTACAACTCTTTTTTTCTTTAAATCTCTCTTCCCTTTCTTCTGCTTCCCCCAAGCTCTTGTTGCCCTTCCCATTTGAACAAGTTCTTCCTATTTCCTAATACCTCAGTTCATGAACTTCATTCTATAATACTGGGGAAAATGACCATGTTTTTGTTCATATAGGGAGATGGCCATAGTCATTTTCATCACCTGATGAGTTTTCAAATGGATGCAAAATTTTGCCAAATGCTTCTGTTCATGAACTGAATTGTTTGCAAACAGAAGCATTCGTGAATCAAGATATTACTGTATTTATCCTCCATTTTGCTCGTGATTTATATTTGGGTTTCTCATAAAAGATAAACAATGTGATATTTAAACTAGTTTGTCTGATTTATGTCACTTAAAATTATAGTCCCAGGATGCATCCATTTACCTAAAAATATCTTATTTATCTTTCCTTGTGACAGTGTAGTACTCCATTGTATAGAAATATCACATTTTATTTATTTATTCATCCATTGCTGGGCATATGGGCTGTTTCCAAGATTTAATTATTACAAATTGTGCTGCTATAAACATGGATAGTATCACTGTGGTATGATACCTTTAACTGTTTTGGAAACATACCTAGAAGGGGAATAGTTGGGTCAAATGGAATCTCTAGTTTTTGGTGGTTTTTTTTGAGGATTCTCCATACTGCTTTTTATAGTGATTGTACCAATTTACATTCCCCCAAACAATGCAGAAGGGCTCCTTTTCCCTCAAAGCCTTGCCAGCATTTGTTATTGATTTCTCAACGATAGCCATTTTTCTTCTGGCATGAGGTGGTCTCTCAGTGTTGTTTTAATTTGCATTTCCCAAATGGTCAGTGACATTGAGTATTTTTAAATGTGTTCATTGGCTGTTTACACCTCTTCATCTGAGAAGTATCTATTCATTTCAGATGCCCATTTTTTTGGATTGGGTCTTTAAATTTGGGGGATCTAATTTTTTACTTCTTTACATATTTTAGATGTTAGTCCTCAGAAGGGTAGCTGGCAAAATTTTTTTCTGGTTTTGTAGGTTGCATCTTTATTCTGTTGATGGATTCCTTTGATGTCCAGAAACTTCTAATTTTTAAAATTATTTTTATAGATTTTTAAATTAAAATTTAGGCAGAATTACACAGACTTACAGGCCATTACACAAGCTTACAGACCACAATATATTGTGCCTTTTGCTTATGACAATGAGCAATGTAAACAACCACATAAATGCAGCATTAAGTCACAACTACATAAAGTTACTGTAGTACCTTGTGTATGTGTTAGTTTTAAGTTTGCGTTCTCAGGTTCTTACTTTTAAAATATCATTATTCCTCTGGATTCCTGTTCCTCTCCCTCTTTGCCCTCTTCTTGTTCCCTTGAACCTTTTGCCTATTAGTTTATATCTAACACTTTGCCTTTTTGTATCCATTGTTTACCCTTTTGTTTGTATTTTGCCTCACTCAAATGAGGGATACCATACGGTATTCAAGCTTGCAAGTCTGGTTTCTTTCACTCAACATTATATTTTCCAGGCCCATCCATTTTCCTATAAATGACTCTAGTTTTTCATTCTTTATAGCTGAATAGTATTCCATCATGTATAGATACCACATTTTGTTTATCCAGTTATCTACTGATGGGTGTATGGGTTGCTTCCAGAATGTAGCTATTACAAATTGTGCTGCTAAAAACATTGTTGTGCAAGTATCTTTGTAGTATGATGTCTTTAGCTCTTCAAGAAAGATACCTAGTAGGGGAAATGGCTGGGTCATATGGGATTTCTACTTTCAGGCTTTTGAGAAATCTCCACACTGATTTCCATAATTATTGTACTAGTTTGCATTCCCATCAACAGTGTAGGAAGGTTCCCTTTTCACGACAGCCATGCCAGCATTTGTTATTGTTCAACTTGCTAATGATTGTCATTCTTTCTGGGGTAATGAGAAACTTTTAAATTTGATGTGATCTTGTTTGTTGATTCTTTGCAATATATCCTGTGTGACTAGTATTTTGTTCATAAAGTCTTTGCCTACATGTATATCTTCAAGAATTTTACATATTCTGTCTTCTGGCAGAATAAATGTTCCTGTTTTAATATTTGGATCTTTGATCCATTTCCACTTTAGTTCACAGTGAGACATATATGTCTAGGTTCAATTTTTGCCATGTGGAAAGACAGTTTTTCCAGTACCGTTTGTTAAAGAGGCTATCTTTCTTCCAGAGAAGGTGTTTGGCCCCTTTGTCAAAGATAAGGTATCTAAATGTGCCTGGAGTTTTTTTTCTACATCTTGTATTCTGTTCTATTGATCCACAAGTCTGGTTTTCTATTTGTTTTGTTTTGCCAGAAACATGCTGTTTTTAATCATTGTGGCTTTGTGGTACACTTTAAAGTCTGGGATTGTTATGCTGCCTGCCTTGCCCTTGTTGCCCAGAATTGCTTTTTGTATTCTAGATCTTTCTGGTTCCCTAAGAATTTTAGGATTGTTTTTTCTAGGTCTTGGAGGAACGCTATTGACATTTTGATTGGGATTGCATTAAATCTATACAACAACTTTGGAAGTATGGCCATTTTGACTATATTGATTCTGACTATCCAAAACGGGATATCTTTCCATTTTATGCTAGCCTCTTTGATTTCCTTTTTCAGAGTACTATGATTTTTATTGTATAGGTCTTCCACTTCCTTGGTTAGGTGAATTTTTATGTATTTTTAGGTGAAATTTTAGGTATTTCATTTTCCTTGATGGTATTGTGCAAGGTATTGTTTCTCTAATTTCTCTCTCAGTGAGGCTGTTGTTATTGTTGTACAAGAACACTACTCATTTTTTCAGTGTTGGTTTTGTATCCTGCTATGCTATCAAATTTGGTTATTCTAGCAGTCTTTTGGTGGCGTATTCAGGGTCATCTATGTAGAGCAACATGTCATCAGCAAATAATGATAATTTAACTTCTCCCTTCCCTATCTATAGCCCTTTTATTTCTTTCTCTTGTCTAATTGCTCTAGATAATATTTTGAGAACTATATTTAACAAGAGTGGTAATAGTGGGTATCCTTGTTTAGTTCCTGATTTTAAAGTGAAAGCTTTTAGCTTTTCTCAATTTAGCATGGTGCTGGCTGTTGGTTTGTCATAGATGACTTTTATAAGATTGAGATAAAGACCATTTATTCCAATTTTCTTTAGAGTTTTTAATCATGAATAGATACAGGATTTTGTCAAATGCTTTTTCTGCATCAGTTGAGATGATTATGTGACTTGTGTCCTTGCTCTTGTTAATGGGATGTATTACATTTATTGATTTGCACATGTTGAACCATCCCTACATCTTGGGGATGAATCCTACTTGGTCATGGTGTATAAACTTTTTGATGATTTTCTGCATTCTGTTTGCCAGTATCTTATTGAAGAATTTTGCATCTATATTCATTAAGGAGATTAGCCTGTGAGGTTTTTTTTTTGTTTGTTTTTTGTTTGTTGGTTTTTTTGTCATTGTAGGCTCCTTTTCTGGTTTTAGAATTAGGGCAATGCTTCTTTGGGAGTACTGCTTCCCTTCCAATTTCATTAAAGAGTTTCAGGAGTATTGACATTAGATCTTCTCTAAAATTCTTGGAGAATTTTGGAGTGAATTAGTGAGGTACTGGCTTTTTCATTTTACATTTATTGATTTGCACATGTTGAACCATCCCAATAGAATAGTAATTTCAATTTTATTGACTGATATTGGATTATTTAGGATTATTATATCTTCTTGATTCAGCTTTGGTAATTTATGTGTATCTAGGAATCCATCTATTTCTTTTGAGTTTTTCATTTTATTAGAGTACACATTCTCCAAGTAATTACTGATGATCTTCTGAATTTCTGCAGAGTCTGTTGTGATTTCACCCTTTTAATTTCTAATTGCATGGATTTTGGTGTTTTCTTTTTTCATAAAATTGGCTGAAGTTTATCTATTTTATTCAGTCTTTCAAAGAACCAACTCTTTGATTCATTGATTTTTTTTGTATTTTTTTAAGTCTCAATTTCATCAATTTCTGCTCTGATCATTATATTTTCCTTCATCATTTTAGCTTTGGTTTGAATTGTTCTTGTTTTTCTAGAACCTTGAGATTCATCATTATGTTATTTATTTGCGCTCACTGTGTCTTTCTGGTGTGGGAATTCACCACTATAAACTTCATTCGTAGGACTGCTTTTGGTACATCCTATAGGTTTCGGTATGTCATAGTAGCATTTTTTGTTTGATTGTAGGAACTATCTAATGTCTTTTTAAATTTCTTCTGTGACATTTTTTAAATTTTGAGGTTGTATTATTCAATGTCCATTTGTGTGTGTAGTTTCTGTGGCATCCTTTGCTGCTGATTTCTAATTTTATTGCACTATGATCTGATAATATGTATGAGATACTTTTGATTTCTTTGCATTTACTTAAGCATGCTCTATGGGTTAATATGTAGTCTATTTTGGAGAGAGTCCCATGTGCTGCTGAGAAGAATGTGTATTTTGTTGTTAGGCAGAACACACTGTAGATATTTATTACATTTATTGGTTCAAAGGTTTCTTTCCATTCTGATATTTCTTTGTTGATTTTTTTTTTTTTTGCCTGTTTGATCTGTATATTTGTGCTTAAGCATCTGTGGGTCAGAAATTAGATTTTTGTTTAGTTTTTGTTTTTTTTTCCTTTGGTGCCAGGGATCAAACTCAGGGCCTTGCACTTGGTAGAAAAGCACTCTAACCACTGAACTAAATCCCCAGCCCTGATCTGTGACAACAGGGTATTGAGGTCTGTCTTTTTTACTTTTATTGTTGCTGAGACAAAATACTCAATACCTGAAGTTAAAGGGGGAAAGGCTTCTTTAGCTCACAGTTTGTGGAGGTTTCAGTTCATAATTGGCTGGCTCCAAGGGAAGGTGACATGGCAGAAGGGCATCGCAGAGGAGAAACAGTCCATGATGAGCAGAAGGTAGCAAAGCAAGCAAGGGACATTAGCAGCTTCTTCCTGCCCTTTTATATTCTATCTAGGCTAATAGGATTAGGGCAGTGCCAAACCAATCAGTGGACTGATCTCGTAATCACACACCCTTAATCCTAGCATCATATTCTCTAGATCCAGCCACCTCTGAAAAAGCCTACTTATGACCACATAAGGCCTTGGGGGGATCTCTAGACACAAACTATAACAGAGTCCCCCATTACAGTTGTATTGGTGCTTGTCTGATTTTTCACATCTATTAGTTTTTTTTTTTCATGAAGTTAGGTGCATTGGTATTTGGTGTGCATACATTTATGATTATTACCTCTTCTTGGTAAATTGTTCCCTTACCCAGTATGTAGTGACTTTGTCTCTTCTGATCAGTCTTGGCTTGAAATACCCTTTGTCTGAAATCAGAATAGTTACTTCTACTGTTTTGCAGGTTCCTTTTGCATGGAGTATTGTTTTTCATCCTTTCACTTTCTGTAAATTTCATTTTGGGTTAAGTGTGTTGCTTGTATGAAGCATATTGTCAGATCTTGTTTCTTGATCCATTCTGCTAATCTGTTTTTTTTTTTTTTGATTGGTAAATGAGACCATTCATATTAATGGTTATAACAGATATGTATTGACTTATCCATGCCATTATATTATTTTTCTGCTGTTAGTGCCCTTTCTTTCCCTTCTATTTAATTGCTGGCCTTGCCTGGTAGATTCATTATATTGAGCTTTTGGGCATTGTTACCTTTATTGTCTCTTTCTAGAGTATCCTTGAGAAAAATTTTTGAGCACTGATTTGGTGGTTATGAATTTCTTTAGGTGCTCTTTATCATGGAAGCATCTTATTTCTCCATAAATTTTGAAAGATAATTTTGCAAGATATCTCAATCTGGTTTGGAATTTGTTTTCTTTTAGGGCTTGAAACACTTCACTTGAAGCTCTTCTTGACTTTAGGGTTTATGTTGAGAAGACTGCTGTAATTCCAATGGCTTTTCCTTTATAGATGATTTGTTTCTTTTCTCTGGCAGCCTTTAAGATTCTGTTCTTGTGTTGAATTTTGGGGTTTTGACTATTATATGTCATAGTGTAATTCTTCAATGATCATGACTACAGTAGTACCTCTGTTCAAGAATGCTTCTGTTTGCAAACAATTCAGTTTGCAAATAAGTGTTCAGGAAAATTTTGATTCCATTCACAAACCCTCATCAAACATGACCATGGCCATCTTCCCTACACAAAGACAAACACGATCACAATCATCTTCCCCCAAATCATAAAACAAATTAAGTTCATAAACTGAGGTACCACTGTATTTGGGGGTCTATATGTCTCACTTATCTGTATTTCAAGTTCTTTTTCAATGTTGGAAACTATTGTGCTATTGCTTTTGTGAGTTGCTTTTTTATGCCCTTTTTGCTATTTTCTGAATTTTGGTTAATTATAATTTAAGATTAGCCTTCTTCTCATTGTCTAACAGCTGCTGGAATGATTTTTCATGGTCTCTTGCTATTTTTAAGGTATCCATTATTCGGTGATCACAAACCACAGCCCTGTCTTCTAGGTCTGATGTTTTGTTTTGCTGCATATACTTTTAGTAGTGTTTTTAACCTCCTGGATTTCTGTTTAAGACTGTTTTATGGGCTCCAGTTCTTTTCTATGTTTGGCATTCCTGGTTTGCATGTCTTTATTTAGCTCCTTTATTGTTCATCAGTATTTTCTCTGAATTCACTAATCATTTGTTTTATTAGGGTCATTAATTCTTTAGTTATTTCTGCAATTGTCTCTGTTTTGAATTTGCCAAGTGTCTTACTGATACGTCTTGTTACTTCCACTGCTACCATTTGAGATATTTCAGCTGTATTGCTTTTGATATTTTCCCTGCTGATGTCTTCTGGATTTGCTTTGGGAGTTGGGAGCTTTGAGGGACATTTTGCTTCATATAGTCTCATCTTATATTTTTAAAATTTGTTTGTTTTCTGTGCTGAAGCTTGCAAATTTCTTATGGTGGGTAACTTTAGTGTCAATATCAAGACTTCTGTAGGTCGTGAGCAATTATCAGAGATGTCCTCTGGGCATAGCTAGTTATTGGCCTTTGAGTTTCTTCCAGGTTCCAACCACTTCTGCTTATAAAGGAAGATTGCAGCCTCCTTGGCTCTGCACCCAGTTTTTTAGTAACAGGTGGCATATTCTTTATGACTTCCAGGCAACCTAGATATTGACATATGAGAAAACAAATTGATAGCAACAACTATGTCATCTTTCTTAAAGTAGTAAAATCAGCAAAAACAATAACATCAAATATAAACTGAATATTAAAAAATAAAATAATAGTACTATAACTACCTTTAGCCATAGAAATGAGACCTGTGTTTATAGAACAAATTCTGAGACAAAATAGATATTGATGTGCAGTAAATATCTATCCAATAGAGCAATTTTACCTCTATTAACAATGTAACAGTGTTCAACCATAGTAAGATATATTTAACTACAGATTCATAGGACTCGTGGTTATACTAATGTAGTATAATTAGTGGTTGTGGGGAATGGGAACATGAAAAAAATAGAATTTAAAAAAGTAAGCAATGGAAGATGAGAAAAGTGACACAATTTATATAAAAGGTCCTACTAAGGAATAAAAGAAAATTAATTATATTACATAACAATGAAAGAGAAAACTTACAAGGAAAAGGGTAAATAATAAGGCATCAAGATTATACTAGAACAGTAGTGGCAAACCTATTGTGCACATGCCTCAGTGGGCTGTTTGTATCATTAAAAACTTGAAGAGGTTCACCATCACTGGACTAAAGGAGAAAAAGAAATAAATTCAAAAAGTGAAAAGAGAGAAGGCAATAGGGATCAATCAAACAAATAAAGTAATATAAAAAATGGAGAACAAGAAAATGTGTGATAGAACTCCAAAAATAATTTTAAAAACTTTAAAAAATGCCACCAGGAGAGAAAAAAAATTGGATAGGAGAACACACTAGGTAAGATACAGAACAGTCACAGGAACAGTATGAGGAGAAAAGTTGGTTGGTAGTAGTGACTGAGAGAAAGCAGAATATGGCAAATTAGACACTTGAGAGGAGGAATTTCTATATTGTTAATATTCTTTCTGAACAAGAACTAAGAAATAGAATTCCTCTGGGGTCTTGAGGTGAAAAAACTACATCGGGAGCTGAAAAGAGGGAGAGAACCCAAACACTAACCAAGTGAAAACAAATGGAAAAAAAAACCAAAAAACTAAGCAAACAAAATCCTAAAATAAAGCTGAATACAAAAAACAAACAGTGCCAAACGAAACCAAACAATACAACACAAAAAACCCCCAAAACTCAGAAAGTATCTGATGGGAATACAGTTTAAACACTCTGACAAAAGTGTGTATATATGATTCACTCGTATCCTCTTTGCCAGAGTTATGGCTTATGTCTAGATGTCCCCCCCAAAGCCTCATGCTGCCATAGGTAGGGCTTTTTCACAGGTGGGTGATTGTAGAGTGTGTGATTAATTCCTGGTGTGATGCTAGGATTAAGGCTGGGTGATTACTAAATTAGGCCTTTGATTGGCTTGGTACCACCCTAATCCTGGTAGCCTAGATAGAATATAAAAGGGGCAGAGAAATGTTTCTAAGGTCCCTTGCTTGCTTTGCTACTTTCTGCCTGCCGTGAATTGTTTCTCTTCTGTGATGTCCCTCTGCCATGCCACTCTGACTTGGAAATCATGGACTGAAATCTCTACAATCTGTGAGTTAAATAAACTTTTCCTCTTTTGAGTGTTGGGTATTTTGTCTTAGCAACAAGAAAAGTAACTAAGACATAATTTGGTACCAGAGAAGTAGGGTTGTTGCTGTGATTATATCTAACTATGTGGTTTAGGAGCCTTTGGAGCTGGCTTGTGGGACGGGAAAGAGTTAGGAAAGGTTTGGAGATGTCTGCTGAAAGAGCAGCCCTGGAAAGCCTTAGGCTGTACTTGATGAGAGATCCTACTCAGACCTCAGAAAACCACAATGCTGATATAAAAGGTGCTAGCACAGACCCGGCTTGAGAGATTTCTGTTGGGAAGAAAGACTGCATTCGCTGCTGGACTCCAGATGATGTGTGTAATGGCTTGGCAGAAAGTTTGTTTGCATTTTGCTCTCAAGTCCCATAGACTTTGCCTGAGACTGAGATTAAGGGGCATAGCACCCGGAATAAAAACCCCATCACATACTTCTCTACTGTAAATTTGTACTTTCACATTATAGTAGCTGGCTGAGCATCTCAGTAGCTGTATCTGGAGGATACAGGCTTTGTGTTTACCCACTTGGTAAGAGAAATGCAAAGGTGTGTGCACCTGTGCAAAAATGAAAAAAAAACTGGTATTTGTAGCCATATTATACTCCATGTAACAGGTTTTGGAAATGTTTACCTGAACATTATTGTGGGTAAAATATACCTATGCCATTCATCTGTTATGTACACGACTGTACCTTAATGGAGTGTGGGTGTCGCTCAGAGTAGCTGGGCATGGGAAAAGCAGGAACCCATCTCTGCATTCATTCACTTACCAGATGAAGGCAAGGTGTGTACAGGAAATCCAAAGCAGCAACAGGTGTTCATTTAGGATTCCATGTTGGCCATGTGAGCCAACATCCTCTGACAGTGAAGTGGAGCAAGAATCAACTGATATAGACAGACACACTTCCTGATTCAGAATGACCTCCTGATTTAGACGATGAAGAAAACAGAAAAGGTAGTACATATTTGACTAGTCAAATAGTACAAAATGGTCACATAACCACATGGAAAAATGCAATGTTATAACTATATCCTAAAATATAGTGAGGATCTTGGTGGGGGTGAAACCTATTGAACAGAATGCCAGCACTGCCATTCAACGTTGGAGATTGTTTGTAACAGACAAAATACTGTGAGATGCTGTGAGATGTTTTGAAATGCACAAATAAAACATTCTGTATGCACCAATGGCCATACAAAAAAATGTGTTTATTATGACACCTCACAAACTGAACTGAAAGCATTCATAGGTTTGCTGTTCTTTTTGCATGACTTGCTAAAATAGCAAGAATGTAGAAGATTTATGGGTGTAAAAGACTTATGGGCATGGGCTTCACGTTGGTAGAATAAGAAAGACACTGAGGAAACTTGGTTTCCTTCAAAATTGCCCAAGGTCTGGTGACTAAAGCACCCACCAAGAAAGAAAAAGAACTGATATGCTGGCTGCTATCTGCTCATTGTTTGAATAATTTGTGAGTATTTGTCAAGAAATTCTCACAACATCTGAATACATGACTATTGATGAACATCTAGCAGCATTTTGTGGTTGCTGTAACTTTAGGCTGTATATGCAAAAAAAAAAAAACCTTCAAAATATGGCAGAGAAATTTATGCCTTCATAGACACAAAGATACTATGCTTTCAATTTAGATATTTGTCCTAGAACTTGGCCCCCAGGTCCTTATTCATACACTAATAAACGGAATGATGTTTTTACCTGTTTCCAATTAATGTTACATTTGCTAACAGAGCACAAGTTGACCAGCATAGAAACTGTGTATAAGAACAAAGCTGAAATTCAAAGTGAAACGTTGCAATTTCAAAACAGAATAATGTAATTTTGAGTTTCAGAATAATATAACATTGACCTCATATATGGCAAAGAACAAACTTGTACTACTGATGTCAACATGTCAACATTGCACCATGATGGAAATATTGACAGAGAAACCTCCACAAAACTGAAGCCTGAGATGGTAACTTTCTACACCCAAACCAAAGGTGGAATAAATGTTGTTGATGAATTATGCAGCAACTATGATGTCACTCAAGAAACAAAGCGTTGGCCAATGGTTGTGTTTTACTCAATCCTAAACATGTGTGGGATAAATTATTTGATAGTTTACAAAGAAAATAGCATGTGGACAAGAAAACTATGCAAAAAAATTTTGGAGCACACTGGTCAGCTGACAGGTGAAGAGGCAGGCCCAGCATCACAAAGATCCACTATCACAACAGGAAAAACAAAAAACATGTCAACTGTGCCTTACAAAAAAGGACAGGAAAACAAAACATACATGCTAGCAGTGTAAGCTGGATGTGTGCATGGAACATGCAATTGTCATGTGTGAAGACTGCCTTGGGGGTGACAGTCAAAGCAAAGATCATTTCTATGGTAGACTCTTGTTTGTATTTTCATTGTAGTTCACATAGGAATTTATTTCTGATGTTATTTTTTAGGTTTTATAAACAAGTACACAGCAAATGTGAAAGTGTTGTTCTAAATGCACAATACATATAAACATTTAGTACTTTATTTTACTGATTTTTATGTTCCATTAACAACCAATTGTATAATAATAACCTCCTGATAAAACAGCAGGACCAGCAAGATGTGAACTATGTCCTACAAAAAGGTCAGGAAAGCAAAACACATGTACTGTCAGTGTAGGCCATACGTGTATATGGAATGTGTTGTTGTCATGTGTGAAGATGGCCTTAGGTGTGATAATTGAAGCAAAGATCATTTTTGTTGTAGAGTTCTATTGGTATTTTCATTGTATAGAAATTTATTTCTATTATTTTTTAGACTTTGTACACCAAAAAACAATCAATGTTGAATATTTGATGCTTTTTTATAAACACTCAAATATAAAAATTCATATTTTTAAAAAATTTTTCTTGTTAAGTACTCATTGTTTAATAAAATTCATAAAATTAAAATTAACTGAAATATTATAAATAATAAATGAGGGTATTATATACATATCATGATTCTGCTCTGCCCACATAAAATTAGAGTTATACTCCCAATGAAGGGCGGTGGGCTAATTAATCTTGTAGAAGAAATTTTAAGGCAGTCTACTGTTGAGGTGATGGCATGGCTCCTGTTGGGGGCTTTTAACCAGATTTATGTTAAGAATCATGAACAAAGAGCCCTGTAGAATGATTTAAAATGTTGTAAGTTTGGCCAGAAAAAAAAGCTCCAATAAAGTTGTGGCCTATAAAAATAGGACAGAGGAGAAATTGGTTGGTGAAAAGTCTAGCAAAAAAAGCCACATGTTTCAGAAGAAGGCAACAGAAAAGATGGCCTGAGGATATCACACAACCAGCAGGACTTCAGCCTTTGCAGCCTCAGATTTGCAAAGGTAAAAGACTGCTTTGTGAAGATTGCCCCAGAATACCATGTTCCTGAGTGGTGGTGGCCTAGGGAATTTGTCCCTCAGGATTAGGTTTAGGATTGGCTCAGTGATTCAAGCACTCAACCCCTACAGCAGAGAGTGAAGGAAGCCTGGCTACTGCTCCAGCTGGCAGCAGATCCTAGTGTAATCCATGTCATGTTGCTTTCAGGTGCATGCTGAATGCAAGAGTTGTAGGGTTAGGAAGGCTTCCACCCAGATTTCAGAAGAAGGCCTGGGATCCCTGGCAGTGTGCCACCGAAAGGGTGATGTGTGAAGCTGTGAGTTTGAAGCCAAAAGTGCTGTGGAGACTCCAGAAGTTTGGAGAAGCCAGGAACAGATTGTCTGAGGAAAACTGCAAGGAGGGAGCAGAGCTGACCTGAAAGAGAAGCCATGGGAGGTATAACTACCAGCAATGCCCTAGTGGCAGAGCCACTGAAGCTCATTTGGAGTTCACATCTTGCCACAGATTGTCTCAGATGCTGGACATGGAACTATAGGACTTAATATTTGCCCTGCTGGATTTTGGACTTGCTTTGTTCCTATTCCTTTCTATTCCCTTCTTTGTACCTTTTGGAATGGAAATGACTTATCTTCTGCCATTGCATGTTGAAAGTGTTCAACTTGCTTTTCATTTGTAGAGGGGATTGTAGTTAAGTTTGCCTTAAATCTCAGAGGAGACTTTGGACTTGGACTTTTCAGAAATGCTGAAACTCATAGGACTTTGGCAACTCTTGGAGATGGACTACATGCCTTTTGCATAAAGGAAAATGTTTGAGTCTTTGGGAGGGGAATGTTATGACTTGTTTCTAGATGACCTCATGCTCCCATAGATGGGCTTTTTCAGGGGTGGCTGAATCTATAATGTGTGATTGATTTATGATATAATGCTAGGATTAAGGCTGAGTGATTACTAAATCAGTCCACTGATTGGTTTGACAACACCTTCATCCTGGTAACCTAGACAGAATACAAAAAGGGCAGAAAAAAATTGCTAAGGCCCCTTGTTTGTTTTGCTACCTTCTGCCCCCCATGAATTGTTTCTCCTCTGTGATGCCTGTCTGCCATGGTACCTTGCCTTGGAGCCAGCTGATTATGAACTGAAATCTTTACAAACTGTGAGCTAAAAAAGCCTTTCCTCCTTTAACTTTGGGTGTCAGGTATTTTGTCTGAGCAACAAGAAAAGTAACTAAGACAGCCAGGAAGCCTAGCAGATGGCAGTGACTAACATGTAAGCAGATCCTCACTTTCTGACTCTGAACTCTGTAATTTCCTTGGTTGTGTGTGCTCATCTGCTGGGGTCTGCACATCCTGACACTCTGCTTGGTGTATGGGAAGGGGTCCCCAGTATTCAGTGAGCACTCTCAGAGATTCTGCAAGGGAGGGTTGTGGCTACAATTTCTTAACTGTTATGTCAAAGATTCTGCCCAATTCCTGTTTGCAGTCTTGTTGCAGGTGACCCCACCTTTCTGCTCTCTACAGATGGGTGCATGCTCTGATGACTCTGGTGGCATTTGGGAGTGGATGACAGAACAAGAACCAACTTTGTTTCTGGTCGGGGCTAGTGCCTGTGACCCTGTAGTCCAGCAGACATGCAGGACGTGTGGCAGGTTGTTTGGACTCACCATCTATAACTTAACTGACTTGTGGGCTGCAGAGCTGGTGTCAGCCAGTCAGTGTGCGCTTGCCTATGACTCGGCAGGCACTCTGGGCAAGAAGTCTATTTAGGTGGGTGCCAAATACTGGGAGTTGTGTGTGTGCACTTCAGTGAATAGACTGGCTGCCTGGATGTACAGGGTTTTGAGTTGTACCACTTCACCTATGTGTGTTGTCTGGCCTGAGTCTGTTGTGGGGGAGGCCCCCCTTGTCCACATAATGTTCTGGAGCTGAAAACACAGTGATGCTCCTTTTTCCTATGTTTGGAGTAAGATGTGAATGTATGGGCAAGACCAGTGAACACCAACTCTGTCCCAGGAATCTGGTTGCTACAGCATTAGATTGTCCCTCACACTTTTTGCCTCGCTATCAAAAATGACTGCTCTCCAGCAGCATAGGGAGTAGGGCATCACTGACCTGATATAGAGCACTATTTCCTTTTTTTTTAATGTTTGTTTGACTTGATCTGTGTACCAGCTTTGCTTATTAATTTATTTCAGTGTGAGAGCCCCTCTCCTGCCTTCCAAATAACTTTTCTTCTCAGTGGATCTTTCCTGAGCATCTCTGATATGATTCCTTCTCTAGTCAGCCATATTGAATCTATCATTAGCCTGGCCTTTGCTGTCACATTTCTATCAGCATTTTGGTCTTCTGAACTCCCACTAGAATCTTCCATCAGTCTTTGCTTATGGTATTCTAAAACTTCTCTAGCCAGCATGTCCAAACCTTTCTAAACACTTCTCACAAACCAATTCTAAAGTTTTCTGAACAACACAGTCAGATGTAGTTGTGGCAATGACCTCTATTCTCTGGTGATAACACTTTGGATTGGTCAACTTTCCTTTTGCTGGAACAAAATACCTGACACATAGAATTTAAGAAAAGGCTTATTTGGCTCGTGGTTTCAGAGGGTTCAGTCCACTTTTAACTGACTTCAACACAGAAATGGAATGATGATTGAATGGACATGGTGGAGGAAAGCTGCCCAACCCATGGTAGCCAGAAAAGAGGAGGGAGAGGGAGGGAGGAAGGGAGGGAGAGAGAGAGAGACAGATAGACAGACATCCTCCCAAGTCATGGCCCCAGTGATTCACCTCCTCCCACAAGACCCTGCCTCCTAACAGTTTATTCAGCTACGAATGCATCAAGGATGAGAATAGTGCTCCCATGATCCAATCACCTTCCAAAAGTCTCACCTCTGAACAAAAGAGACGTTGAGGAGACATTTTAGATCAAAACATAAGAGTGTATCTCCTATCTCATTTTCTGAGATGACTATTCCAACTCCTGCCATTGTATTTATTTTCCAGACAGTAAAAAGGTAATATTTACCTTTAATGTTAACAATAGATACCATTTAATTTCTTATTCCATTATTCAGAGTCTAGAATAGCCTGTAATAGAGGCTGGAAAATATAGTCTTTAACTGGTTTGCTACGTGCTGAACTAAATGAGGGAATAATAGTTAGGGTATCATAGGTGATTCTGGGTTTTTCTTTGAAATATTATGATTATATTAAGCCTGGACAACCGTGAAAATGCAAATTCTGATTCTGCTTTGCCTTACATACTGTGCTCATTTCTACCCTGGTCCTTCTGTATTTTCTAATATATGAGAATACATACAATCTGACAGTAAATATATGTATATGTAATATAAAACATGCATATATATGTATTGAGGGAACTAAAATTAAAACTGAATTAAAAGTGCTCTGACTTCCTTGCTAGTGGGTTTATGCTTAAATTCTGTGAACAGGATGCATTTCTGTCAGATTAGAAAATAAGAAGGTAAAAGTTACTTTATTTCTAGCAGTACTTCTTAGCACTGCCAGCAACAATCACAAATTTACGTATTTTATCTTTAGCTGTGTTAGCAACTTCCTTAACTCAGAGTAATATGACTAGTCCTTACATGTGTTTGTAACAAATTCTATCATATCTTTTCTTTAAATATCTAGAGAGATTCTTATAACTTGATACAGTTGACTATTTCATCTCTTCCTTTGAAATATTTTGAAGGTACAGTAAAATGAAACAGATGAAGCAAAGTAGTTTTGAAAAGATATTTCTTATTTTTCTGTTGTCAATGAACAGCTTTGCAGTTGTCATTATCTTCACCAAATGAGTATAGACCATACTATTTCAGTAACTCTTTTTGATTATGTATGTATATATGTATGTATGTATGTATTTTACCAAGAACGTGTATTGGAACATTGCATACATACTGATCACATTCATCATGGTTATTTTGTACCTGTACATGATGTATCTTGGTTTTCCCCCCTCTTTGCCACCCCTCCTTTCTGCTCTTCCCTATTTACAGCAGGTTCATTTATATTTTTCCATTTTTTCCCTTTACCCTTTCTTTCCCTTTTTCCTTCCTTCTTTTCCCCTTTTCCCTTTCTAGTTGTCCTCTCTTTTGAATATTGTTTTTCTTTCATATATCTATTTACACCTCTTTTTCCTTATTCACACTTACGGTTTCTCATATCAGAGAAACAATTCAATGTTACTCATAAGTGACTGATTTATTTCACTTAAGAGTATGTTCTCAAGGTACATCCATTTACCTACAAATGTCTCTAGTTCATGCTTTTTATGGCAGAGTAGTACTACATTGTATAGAAAAACCACATCTTCTTTAGCCATTCATTAGTTGTTGGGCATTTAGGTTGTTTCCAAGACTTAGCTATTACAAATTGTGTTGCTATGAAAATGGTTGTGCATATATCGCTGTGTTATGATGATTTTAATTCTTCTGGGAAGATCCCCAGTAGGTGAATAGCTGGATCAAATGGAACCTCTAGTTGTAGTTTTCTGAGGAATCTCCACATTGATTTCCAAAGTTCTGGACCAGTCTACATTCCCACCAACAGGGGAGGAGGGTTCCAGTTTCCCCACAGCCCCACCAGCATTTCTTATTGGTTGATTTTTTTGATAATCACTGTTCTTTCTAGAGTGAGATGGAATCTTAACGTTGTTTTGATTTGCAACTCTTGAATAACTAGTAATGTTGAACACTTATTCATGTATTTATTTGCCATATTTATTTCTTCATCTGAGAAATGTTTATTCATCTCAGATGCCCATTTTTGGAGTGGGTCTTTAAATTTGAGGGGCTCGATTTTTTCAAGTTCTTTGTATATTCTAAATGTTAGACCTTTGTCTGAGAGACAGCTGGCAAAAAATTTTTTCCAGTCTGTGGGTTTTCAGCCTGCTCTATTGGTGATTTCTTTTGCTGTGCAAAAGCCTTTAATAGGATGTGATCCCAATCACTGATTCTTTGTATTATTTCCCGTGCAGTTTGGGTCCTGTTCATAAATTTTTTTCCTACCCCTATGTCTTTGAGAGTTCTTCCTAGTCTACTCTCTAGTAGATTTAGTGTTTTTGTTTTAATGTTTAGATGTTTGACCCACTTTGATTTTAGTTTAGTACATGGTGAAAGACATGTATCTAGTTTTAGTTTTCAGCATGTGGCAAGCCAGTTTTTCCAACACCATTTGTTAAAGAAGCTATCTTTCTTGAAGTGAAGGTGTTTGGCTCTTTGTTGAAGATGAGGCATTTGAGTGTGTTTGGAGTTGTTTCTGTATCTTCTAATCTGTCTCATTAACCCTCGGGTCTGTCTTTTTGCCAGTATCATGCTGTTTTTATCACAGTAGCTTTATAGTACAGTTTCAGGTCAGGAATTGTGATGCCCCCCTGCCTTTCTCTGTTACCCAGGATTGTTTTTGCTATTCTTGGTCTCTTCCGGTTCCAGATGAATTTCATGATTGCCTTTTCTAATTCAGTGAAGTATGTTAATGGTATTTTATTGGAATTGCATTAAATCTGTATCATAATTTAGGAAGAATGGCCATTTCCAGTATGTTGGTTCATCCTACCCAGGAACAAGGTATATCTTTTCATTTTCTGTTATCCCTTTCAATTTTCTTTTTTAGAGTACTGTTGCTTCAATGTAAACATCTTTTACTTCCTTTGTTAGATTCCTAAGTATTTCATTTTTTTGATGTGATTGTGAAAGGTATATGTTCTGTTATTTCTCTTGTCTAACTGCTCTGTCTAATGTTTCTAGAACTATACTGAGTAATAGTGGTGATAGTGGGCATCCTTGTCTTTTCCAGATTTTAGTGTGAAAGCTTCCAGTTCCTGACAGTTTAATATAATGTTGGCTATTGGTTTGTTGTAGATGGCTTTCATCAGATTTAGATATAGACTGTCTATTCCTAATTTCTGTAGTGTTTTGATCATGAACGGGTGTTGGATTTTATTGAATGCTTTTTCTGCATCTACTAAGATGATCATGTGATATTTGTCTTTGACTTTGTTGATATGGTGTCTTACATATATTGATTTGCGTATGTTGAACCATCCCTGCATTCCTGGGATGAATCCTACTTGGTCGTAGTATATCATCTTCTTGATAATTCATTGCATTCTATTTACTCGTATCTTGTTGAAAAGTTTTGCATCTATGTTCATTAGGGAGATTGGCCTGTAGTTCTCTTTTTCAGCTGGATTCTTTTCTAGTTTTAGTATCAGGGTAATACTTGCTTCCAGGAATGATTTTGTAAGTACTGCTTCCTTTTCAATTTCATTAAAGAGTTTGAGAAATGGTGGTATTACATCCTCTTTGAATTTCTCTTAAAATTCAGCTGTGAAACTGTCAGGACCTGGGCTTTTCTTTGTTGGTAAGTTTTTAATTACCTCTTCAATGTGAATGGCTGATATTGGGTTATTTAGTATTTTTATCTCTTCCAGATTCAGTTTTGGTAATTCGTATGTTTCTAAGAACCTATTTTTTCAGTGTTTTCCATCTTGTTTGAGTCTAGGTTCTTGAAATAGGTGCTGATGACTCTTCAGATTTCCACAGGGTCAGTTGTGACTTCACCACTTTCATTTTTTATTGCATGAATTTGGGTCTTTTCTTTCCTTTTGTTTTTGATAAGGCTGGCTAGAGGTTTGCCTATTTAATCTTTCAAAAAACCAGCTCTTTGATTCATTGATTCTTTGTATTGTTTTCTTAGTCTCAATTGTATTAATTTCCACCCTGATCTTAATAATTTCCTCTCTCCTATGAGGTTTGGGTTTGATTTGTTTTTCTTTTTCTAGATATTTGATATTCAACACTAAGTTGTTTATTTGAGCTCATTCTGTCTTCCTGATGTGGCAGTTCAAGCAATAAATTTCCCTCTTAACACTCCTTTCCTTGTATCCCATAGGTTCTAGTATGTTGTATTGGCATTATCATTTAACCGTATAAATCGCTTAATTTCTTCTTTAATTTCTTCTGTGACTCAGCTGTTGTTCAGAAAGATGTTATTTAGTTTTCATATGTTTATATGGTTTTTTTGGTTTCTCTTGATTAAATTCCAGTTTCATTGCACTATGGTCCAATACTATGCATGGGATAATTTCAAGTTCCTTATATTTACTTAAGTATGCTTTATGACTTAGTATTGGTGTATTTTGGAGAACAACCTGTGTGCAGCTGAGAAGAATGTATATTGTGCTGTTGTAGGGTTGAACACTCTGTAGACATGTGCCTAGTCCATTTGTTCACAGACTTAATTCAGTTCTGATATTTCTTTGTTAATTTTTTGGTCTTGTTGATCTATTTGTGACAATGGGGTATTGAAGTGTCCCATTATAATTGTGTTAGTGTTTATTTGCTCCTTTATGGTCCTTGATATTTGTTTTATGTAGTTAGGTACACCAATATTTGGCGTGTAGATATTAATGATTGTTAATTCTTCCTCTTGGAGGCTTGAGATATATGTAATGACCTTCTTTGTCCCTCTTGACCAGTATTAGTTTGAAGTTCAGTTGGTCTGAGATTAGGATAGCTCCCCTGCTTTTTTCTGGGTTCCTGTTGCATGAAATACTGTTTTCCATTCTTTGATTTTTCAGTCTCTGAATTTCCTTTCGTGTTAAATGTGTCTCTTGTATGCAGCATATTGATGGATCTTGTTTCTTGATCCATTCTGCCAGTCTATTTCTTTTGATTGGTGAGTTGAGACCATTTACATTTATGGTTACAGCTGTTATGTAATGACTTATCTTTGTCACTGATCTTTTCTGTTGTTGGTTCTGTATTTCACCTCAGTTTAACTGCCTGTCTTGCCTGGTGGATTCTTTTTATTAGTGTCCTTGTAATTATAGTTTCCCTTTTCCATTTCTAGGATATCCTTCAAAATATTTAGTAGAGGTAACTTGGAGGTCATAAATTTCTTCAGTTGTTCTTTGTCATGGAAGTATCTTATTTCATTGTTGAATTTGAAAGACAGTTTGGGTACATCAATCTGGGTTGGAGATTGTTTTCTTTTAAGGCTTGAAATATTCTGCTCCAGGCTTACCATGATTTAAGGGTTTGTGTTGAGAAGTTTGCTGTGATTCTGATGGGTTTTCCTTTATAGGTGACTTTTTTTCCTCTAACAGTTTTAAGTATTCTGTTGTTTTGTTGAATTTCTGGAATCTTGATTACTATATGTCTTGGTGTAGATTTATTTTGGTCACGGGTAATGGGTGTTCTCTATGCATCACTTATCTGTGTGTCAAGTTCGCCTCATGCTTGGGAAGTTTTCTATCATTACTTCTGTAAATAATCTTTTTAGATCCTTAACATTGTCCCCTGGATTTTCATTCACTGCAATCACTGTTATAGTGTTCTTTGTTCATCATCTTGCAGCTGTTGTAGTGATTTTTCATAGTCTCTAGCTATGTTTAAGAGGTCTTTCTTTTCATTGTCACTAATTGCTGACCTGTCTTCTAAATTTGAGATTCTATCTTCGCTTTCATTTAATCTACTGCATATACTTTTGGGAGAGTTTTTTCTTTAATTGGCAAAGGCAATATTTTATTGGCCATCTGACACAGATATGTAGTAAATAATTTAAAGATTCTTTTGTACATCATCTCCTTGATTGCTTTCTTTTTATTCTTATTTTTACCAAGAACTTCTTTGGTACATTGTATGCATAATGATCATAATCAACATGGTTATTTTGTACCTGTACATGATGTATCTTGGTTCCCCCCCTCCTCCCCTCCCCTCCCTTCCATTCATGCACTCTTCCCTATTTACAACAAGCTTATTTACATTTTTCCATTTTTTCCCTTTCATCTTACTTTTCTTTTAACCTTCTTTCTTTATCCCCCTTTTGAGTTCTCCTCTCTTTTGAATACTATCTTTCTTTTTTTTTACATAATATCTATTATACCCCTTTGTCCTTATTTACACTTATGGTTTCTCATATCAGAGAAACAATTTTATGTGTACTGATAAGTGTCTGATTTATTTCACTTAATAGTATGTTCTCAAGGAACATCCATTTACATACAAATGATCTAGTTTATCCTTCTTTATGGCAGTGTAGTACTCCATTGTGTAGCAAAACTACATCTTCTTTAGCCACTCATTAGTCGTTGGGCATTTAGGTTGTTTCCAAGACTTAGCTATTACAAATTGTGTTGATATGAACATGGTTGTGCATATATCACGGTGATGTGATGATTTTAATTCTTCTGGGAAGATACTCAGCAGAGAAATAGCTGGGTCAAATGGAATCTCTAGTTGTAGTTTTCTGAGGAATCTCCACACTGATTTCCACAGTGGTTGAGTCAGTCTACATTCCCACCAACAGTGGAGGAGGGTTCCTTTTTCCCCACAGCCTGGCCAGCATTTGCTATTGGTTGATTTCTTGGTAATAGCTATTCTTTCTGGAGTGAGATGATATCTTAGAGTTGTTTTGATCTGTGTCTCTCGAATGACAAATGATGCTGAACATTTTTTCATATATTTATTTGCTATTTTTATTTCTTTGAGAAATGTTTATGCATTTCAGATGCCCACTTTTGGATAGGGTCTTTAAATTTGGGGGGGGGGTTATTTTTTTGAGTTCTTTATATATTCTGGATGTTAGACTTTTGTCTGAGGGACAGCTGGCAAAAATTTTCTCCCAGTCTGTAATTTTTCACCCCTTCTATTAGTAATTTCTTTTGCTGTGCAAAAGCCTCTTAATAGGATGTGGTCCCAAGCATTGATTATTTGTATTGTTTCCCATGCAGTCTGAGTTCTGTTCATAAATTATTTTCCTACCCCTATGTCTTGGAGAGTTCTTCCTATTTTATTCTCCAGGAGATTTATTGTTTCTGTTTTTATGTTTAGATCTTTGGTCCACTTTGATTTTAGCTTATTACATGGTGAGAGACGTGTATCTAGTTTTAGTTTTCGGCATGTGGTAAGCCAATTTTTCCAGCACCATTTATTTAAGAGGCTATCTTTCTTCCAGTGAGGGTGTTTGTCTCCTTTGTCGAAGATGAGGTATTTGAGTGTGTTTGGAATTATTTCCACATCTTCTAGTTGTTCCATTGGTCCTTGGGTCTGTCTTCGTGCTAATACCATGCTGTTTTTATCACAGAAGGTTTATAATATAATTTCAGGTAGGGGAACGTGATACCCCCTGCCTTATTCCTGTTGCCCAGAATTGTTTTTGCTATTCTTGGTCACTTCTGTTTCCAGATAAATTTCATGATTGCCTTTTCTAATTATGTGAAGTATGTTATTGGAATTTTGATTGGAATTGCATTAAATTTGTATAGTAATTTAGGAAGTATGGCCATTTTCACTATGTTGGTTATGTAGGGGCTGAGCATTTAGCTCAGTGGCTAGCGTACTTGCCTAGCAAGCACAAGGCCCTGAGTTTAATCCCTAGTACCCCTGCAAAAAAATAAAATAAGAAGCCAAAAGAGACCAAATAGATCAAGAGAGTTTTTGATTTCTTGGATATCTATTTGGATCTATTTCATGGATTCCATTTGTTTACTGAGTTGAATATTCAACTTTTCCATCATTTTTCTAAGCTCCTCTGTTATTATTATTATTTTTTAATCTGTGTCTTCTCTGAATTCACTAAACAGATCTTTCCTTACATTTTTCTTCTCTTTTTTAACTTGGGCAATTATTTCTAGTCTGATGTTCTCTATAGCCTCGCCTATCTGTTTTTTACCTTCTGCTGGGATCATTTCTGAGAGTTTGGTTGGGTGCCTTCTGATTTCCTTTATTTCATTGTTCTCTGGATTTGTTCTGGGTCTGGGGTTGTGTTTTACTTCTGTGTCTTGTCATTGTCTTTGTACACATATATACTTCCCCCTTTTAGTTTGTTCTCTGTGTTGATTTCCTATTTTGTTTGTGGGAGGTTACACTAAGACAAGTATCTATGCTTTTCAAGGGAAAGTCTGTCTTTATGGTGTCTTCTAGTTATATGTAGGTCTTGGCTCTTGTGTCCTTTATATCTCCACAGCTTTCCTCAGTGACATGGTTATGATTGACTGTACTTGGTATCGGTGAAGATCTGAGGCTCCCCAACAGGCTGCTGTGCCGCACTGGAGTTGCTGGAGGGCTGGATGGGCCAGCTTGGGTCTGGGGGCAGGGGCACTCACAGGACCGAGGCTCCAGAGAAGTTCACTGAGCCCCAATGGAGCTGCCAGTGTGCTAGGTGTGCTTGCTTGGGTCTGGAGGCAGGGGCCTTGTTTGTTTAAAATTGAGAATTTTTTCCACTTCTGTTGTCTTCAAACCCTATTCTATGTTTTTCTTCCTGCTTCCATTTTTTAAAAAAATACATCTTTATCATTCTAGTTGATGGCCTCAAGAGCCTGAGGTCGGAGGATTGCCACCAGTTTGAGGCCAGCCTGAGCTACATAGTGAGTTCAAGGCCAGGCTAAACTAGAGAGTGAGACTCTGTCTCAAAAATAACAACAACAAAAACACAAAATTTTTTTTATGTATTTTTACTAGCGGTTGGGATGAATACCATACACCCTTAATTAATCCCATAGGAGCAGAACACTATACACTGGTTACTGTTCCTAGGGAAGGACTCCCAGTATGTAGAGGATAGGAAAAATACTACTGTGCCAACCATCTGTAATAGAAATTCAGACACTTTTGCTATTTAATCTTAGTATTTTGCCAAGAAAACACAAGTCAGTCAAGCACTGGGGGGAGCAATACTTTACTTAATAGAGAAGACAGAAGAAGATCAACTTTAACCCATTTATACAAGATTTCAAGCTTTCAAATTTTTGCCCGAAATCCATATAAGTTACCTAGAAAAATTCAAGGAGCAAGAGTTTGAAGAGAGTAAAATAAGTTAGACATACAAGTTTAAATACTGTATGGTATCTTTCAGTTGAGTGAAGCAAAGTACAGACAAAGAAAATGATAAAGGATGGGTAGAAATGGACAAGGGGACAGATCTCATTCAATAGGGAAGTGATTCAAGAGAACAAGGACAAGGGGGAGGAGGAATGGAAAGGGAAGTGAGAGGAGTAAAGCTGTGCCGTGTATAGGATCCTAATAACTACATTCAGTGTAAACATATGCCATAACATGGTTAAGACAAATAATACCTATAAGTATGTAAAAGGTGATAGGGGAACCAGAGGAGGAGCAGGTTGGGGGAGGGAAGAGGAAAGGGATTAGGAAAAAAAAAAAAGAGTTGTAATATGTACATGTAACCACTCCCCAAGATGATTGTAAACTGTGTGAATTGCAAGCATGTACTAAGAAAATCAATTAAAATTTAGGAAAAAAAATTAAAAAAAAACATTTGAAGAGAAAAAATTTTATTTTGTTCCACTATTACAGGTGTTATAGAAGTAGATCATCAAGTATTGACTGGTTACTAGGGTATGTCAGTCCTCTGTGGCCAGCAAGTCTGTCCCACTAGCTGACAGAAGATATTAGGCTGTGTGTACTATTTTCATGGGGTAGAGGACATCATCTCCACCCTGTATAGGACAGGTATAGTGCTGGGGTTAGCCAGATACCTTATGCGGCACACACTTAAGCAAAACAAAGTGGCATAGATTGAACTTGCAACAGAGACAAATGTTTGCACACAAGGCAGTGAGCCCTGGACTGGCCATGTGGATACTTTAGCTCTCAGTAAGGAAGTGTTTCTTTTCCAAGATCTGTCCTCCTGGTTGTCAGAAACCATATATGATACTGCCTTTCCCAACATGAATTTATTTGAGATTTCTCCAGAGATTATAAAACAGTAATTGGTTAAGAACATCGTGAAATATTCGTACTGTAGGGTTTGTGACATTCAAATTGTCAAAATACATCTGTATATATTTTTGTGGAAGTATTTGCAAAATGTATTAAGTGAAAAACAGACTCTAGATCAGGATGTATATTATATAATAAGCGTACATTGTTCATATATGTTTTAAAAGAAAATGAGGAGGTTATGCAATGAACTCTTTCTGATAGTTTTTCAAGGAAATAAAGAGTTTTAAGTTAGTTACATACTATAGTTTATGTTTTTAATACTAAAAATGAAATGTTTTAATTAAAGTATGCTTGTTTAAAACAGTTTTGGGGGCACTATTTGGCGGAAATAGGTATAGGATCTCTTTTTTAAAATTTTTTTTCATTTTTACCAAGAACATGTATTGGTACATTGTATACATAATGATCATAATCAACATGATACATCTTGGTTTTGCCCCCTCTTCCCCCCTTCCCCTCCCCTCCCTTCCATTCACCCACCCCTCCCTATTTGCAACAAGTGTAGTTACACTTTACCATTTTTTCTCCTTTCATCTTACTTTTCTTTTAACCTTCTTCTTTATCCTCCTTTTCCCTATCTAGTTCTCCTCTCTTTTGAATACTATCTTTCTTTTTTTTTAAACATACTATCTACTCTACCCCTTTGTCCTTATTTACACTTATGGTTTCTCACATCAGAGAAACAATTCGATGTGTACTGATAAGTGTCTGATTTATTTCACTTAAGAGTATGTTCTCAAGGAACATCCATTTACATACAAATGACTCTAGTTTATCCTTTTTTATGGCAGTGTAGTACTCCATTGTGTAGAAGAACCACATCTTCTTTAGCCACTCATTAGTTGTTGGGCATTTAGGTTGTTTCCAAGACTTAGCTATTACAAATTGTGCTGCTATGAACATGGTTGTGCATTTATCACTGTGATATGATGATTTTAATTCTTCTGGGAAGATACCAAGCAGAGGAATGCAATGGAAATATATCCCATGTTTGTGGGTAGGAAGAACCAACATAGTGAAAATGGCCATACTTCCTAAATTACTATACAGATTTAATGCAATTCCAATCAAAATTCCAATAGCATACTTCACAGAATTAGAAAAGGCAATCATGAAATTTATCTGGAACCAGAAGAGACCAAGAATAGCAAAAACAATTCTGGGCAACAGGATTAAGGAAGGGAGA
>PVJO010017017.1:0-40329 GCA_004026905.1 Hystrix cristata | reverse complement strand
AAGTAGAAACAGCAGATAGACATATGAAAAAATGTTCAACATCACTGGTCATTCGAGAGATGCAAATCAAAACAACCCTGAGATTCCACCTCACTCCACAAAGAATGGCTATTATCAACAAATCAGCCAATAACAAATGCTGGAGGGGCTGTGGAGAAAAAGGAACACTTCTCCACTGTTGGTGGGAATGTAGACTGGTACAACCACTATGGAAATCAGTGTGGAGATTCCTCAGGGAACTAGGACTACAGATTCCATTTGACCCAGCTATTTCACTTCTTGGTATCTTCCCAAAAGAATTAAAATCATTATAGCGCAGGGATATATGCACACCCATGTTTACAGCAGCACAGTTTGTAATAGCTAAATCGTGGAAGCAGCCCAAATGCCCATCGACAGCAGAATGGATTAAGAAAATGTGGTATTTCTATACAATGGAATGCTACTCTGCCATAAAGAATGATAAGCTTGAGATATTCCTGGGTAAATGGATGCATCTTGAGACTATACTCCTAAGTGAAATAAATCGGACACACATGTTTAAATACCGCATAGTTTCTCTGGTGTGAGAAACTGAAGTGTAAATAAAGACTAAAATATATTATATTGGGAAAGGGAAGAAAATGTCCAAATGGGAAAGGGAACAAGGGAGGGGGAAAGGAACAGAGGGACAAGAGAAATAAGAAATGGAAGGAAAAAATGGAAACAAAGCTTTTGTAAATAGGGAGGGAGGAGGGGGTGAGGGGAGGGGAACGGGAAAAAAAGAAACAACAAGGTATATCATGTACAGGTACAAATCCCCAATGATGAATGTTATCAATATGTATACTGAAAATGTACCATTAAAATAAAGTTAAAAAAAAAAAAGATGGCAGCAGGCAACAGGCAAGACTAGAATAAAAGGCTCCAACTGTAGGTATCCATTCAACCACAAGATGGCATCAGAGCTAGCCACAAGAGAACCTTACTCAGAACTTCCCACAGATGGCAAATCATCACTTATCAGCATTGCAAGGTTTGTTCGATAGTAAGGAAGATGATATGTTTGAAAAGAGATACTTGGAACATTCTAAAACAAATTATACAGGCTCCAGTATGGTCTGCGTATGGAAGATGGGTGTGCTAAGCAGATAATTAAGAGGACCCAAGAGTCAGCAGGTATTTGTCTATACTGGACATCAAGAGCTGTGGGAAAACAGGTATGAGCTTTCGATATTTGTTTGCTTTGTTTTGTTTAAGATGTGGTTTCTCTACATAGTTCAGGCTGGCCTTGAACTCATGGCAATCCTACTGCCTCAGACTCCCAAGTACCGGGATTACAGGTATGTGCTACCAAGCCTGGCTTGTGAGTATTTAGTATAGACCACAGGTATGAAAGGCAATCCAGAAATTAGCTGAATTTACATAACAACCAGAAACTTTAGGAAGAAACACACTAGCAGGACTATGTACCATGCAGGACTCCTAACCTCACTCCAGGTGATTATTGAAGAAGCCCAGGTCATATATTAGGTTAAGTACGGGCATCTTGAACTCTGGGCCCTTAATAAATTCACTGTGATATATTCATACAATGTATTGCTCAGACAATAAAGGACTGAAATACCGATACATGTGTATGAAACTCAAAAAAAATTCTAAGTGAAGCAAACTAAACAAAAATATCATGAACTGTATAATTCCATTTATAAGAAATATCTCAATAAGTAGAAACAAAAAGCATAGAAACAGAAAGCACATTGGTCTTGCAGAGCACAGCACCATGAACCTATAATCCCAATACTCAGGAGGTTGAGGCAGGAGGACTGCAGCAAATTCAAGGCCAGCCTGGACTACACAGTGATTTCAAGGCCACCCTGTAATGCATAGCAAGACCCTGCCTCAAAAAAACTAAAAAGAAAATAAGCAAGGAAGCAGAGGTCTTTGCCAAGGACTGTGGGGAGAGGAGAACTGGAAATACTACTAAATGAGCATGAGATTCTTCTTTTAGGGAATAAAAATGTTTCATAGGTACAGAACATTGTGAATTATTAAATGTCACTTAGTTGTACATTTTATTATTCCTTACTATAAAGTGAATTTATTGGTAGTAACCTTATATAATTTATTCCCCATATTTGACATTATAAACTTTAGGGTCTTTGAAATATTTAGGATCATTGTATGTAACTGTCTTAAACCCTGTTATTTGAGTTCTCTTAATTGGTTTTGAAATTTTTTTCTGTTTCTTCCCACAAAGACCTTTTATATGCTTTCCAGGAATACATCCAGGATATTGAGAAATAAACTGGGACAAAAGTTGCATAAAGACCACACATTTCCCACACAAGATACACTTTTTAAGGGGCTCCTTATAAGGATTTTCCATTGTAACAGGCAGGTTCTTAATGCTGGTTACCTGTTTAGACTCTGAACAACCTCTTCTCCACAGCACCGTGGGCGTTCTGGGATCTGAGGCAGACAGCGGCTACCACTCAGTGTGCAACTTCTTCCTCCCTAGACTGCTGCAGATAGTGACCACAGCAGCCGTGGTTTCTTGGCCTTCTTCTTCTTCTCCTCTCTCCAGGGAACTGCAGATTTTAAATGGGTATTTTATGCCATGTGACTTTTACCTCATTTTATCTAAAAATGAAAAGCCACCATGCAGAAACATGAAAATATTAACATTATACCACTACAGTGGCATTAAAAAAATTTAAAGCATTTAAAAAAATAAAAAGGAAACAAAATAGCACACAATGCATAGGCCAATGGTAAGTACTGTTTTTAAAACTTCCATTTTAGATTAAGTGTACTTTTTCTTTGGTTATTAAGTTATAAGGTACAACATTTCTACTGTGAGTTGCGGCCAAAAAAAAAAAGTTGAAAGCTACTGAAAATAAACCACTTCTGCTGTGAGCTTTTAAGTTTCTTCTGTGGCAGGCATGGAAATGTGAAATTCTGATGTCTTTTTGTAAAAGAATGTTTCTGAGCTGTCAGGAGTGCAGCTAGCTGCACTGCCTTTGGGATCTGTATAAGCCTTTGTTTCAGTCAAGGCCATGCTTTTCCCAGGAAGGCTGTAGCCTAGATGATACCAAGGTCTGGACATTTCTGCCCACTGCAGAACTCTCTCCTGGACTACCACAAATCTCCCTACTAGGTTAGCCAAGACTGTCAAATTTGCATTGCAATCTTAGTGTAAACTAATACACTGACTGACAGACACACTTCCCTCCTTATGGTTTAAATGTAAAAGAACTCCCAAAGCGATATATGCACACCCACGTTTACAGCAGCACAGTTTGTAATACTTAAATCTTGGAAACACCCCAAATGCCCATCAACAGCAGAATGGATTAAGAAAATGTGGTTTTTCTTTTTATACAATGGAGTACTACTCTGCCATAAAGAATGATAAGCTTGAGATATTCCTAGGTAAATGGATGCATCTTGAGACCATACTCTTAAGTGAAATAAATCAGACACACATGTTTGAATACTGCATTGTTTCTGTGGTGTGAAAAACTGAGAGCATAAATAAAGAATAAGATGTATTATACTGGGAAAGGGAAGAAAATGTCCAAATGGGAAAGGGAACAAGGGAGGGGGAATGGAGCAGAGAACAAGAGAAATAAGAAATGGAAGGAAAAAATGGAAACAAATCTTTTGTAAATAGGGAGGGAGGAGGGGGTGAGGGGAGGGGAATGGGAAAAAAAGAAGCAACAAGATAAGTCATGTATAGGCACAAATCCCCTATAATGAACCTTATCACTATGTACATCTAAAATGTACCATTAAAATAAAATTAAATTAGAAAAAAAACAACTCCCAAAAGTCTGATGAGTTCAGAGGTGGGGCTTTTGGAAAGTAAGTGGGTACTAGGGGTACAAATCTCATCAGTGAATGGATCCATTGAGAAGTTCCTATTGAGGAGTTCCTAGTTGAAGGAGCTAATAGGTGGGGACCACTGAGAGGAGGTGGGTCAGCAGGGCTCTGTCTTTGGAGGGTATACACCTCTCTGGTTGTTTCTACCTTTCTTTGCTTCCTCTCAGCTGCCATGCCTGGCAGCTTTCTTCTGACATTCCCCTCCATCATGTTTCTGCCTTGGAGCCAGACAACCATGGACTGAAACCTCTGAAACCATATGCCAAAATAAATCTTTCCTCCTTTAAATTGTGTATGTCACATATTTCCTCCCAGTTATGGAAAGCTGACTGTGGAAATTAGGGTGAAGTTTCAACTTGATTAGTTTTGGGATCTGCCTTGGGGATTGCTAGAGCACACCTTTAGGTGTGTCTAGGTGGGTCATAGAGGCATGGCCTTGGGGTCTAGGTCTAGTTCCTCACCCCTTCAGCTCTCCTTGTGCTTCTCCTGCTTGTTTCCTGGCTGTCCTGAACTAAGCATCTTTGCTCCACCATGTCCTTCTGTCATGATATTTCTACCTTAAAGCAAGCTGAGTGTGGACTAAAACCATGAACCAAATCAAACTTCTCTTCCTTTAAATTGTGAGTGTTCCGTACTGTGTCCAAAAATTGGAAAAGCTGACTAATATGCTGACTGATACACTGCTCCTATCTAATTCACCTTCTTTCAACTCTTTGTTTTACAAATGTCAGATCTGCATCGACCCTGAATATTTACTACACCTAATCCTGCATCCTCCCCTTTAATCTTTCACAGGATTTATATCTCCCAATACACTTCAACTCCTAACTCTGCCTGAGTAATATTCTCCTGGAGGGCATGAGCTGACACAACTTGATAGCATTTATCACAGTTTATAATGTTTATAATGGTCTGTACACTGTCTCTTTCACACAGCAGTCACCTGGGCAATCTTTTCCAAAGAAGAGTCTTATTCTCAGAGAGCCTGGATAACCTGTTATGGTTTATATCTAGATGTCCCCTCAAAGCTTCATGAGCTCATAGGCATGGCTTTTCCAAAGTGGCTGGATCACGGATGTGTGCTATTGGATTAAGGATATGATAACGAGATTAGCCCTGTTTGGATGAGCATTATTTGGGGGTGTGGATGAATGGATTTACCGAAAACAGAAGGCCCACCCTGGTTGTTAGTGGCACCAACCAATAGGCTTATAGCCTGGATGTAATATAAAGAGAAAGGTAGAAGGCAGGTTTGCTGCTTTTTTCTTCCTGCTTGCTCTTCCATGGACTATTTTCCTCTTCTATACTACCCTGCCTTGGAGCCAACATACTATAAGACTGAAACCTCTACAAACTGTGAACTAATATAAACCTTTCCTCTTTAACTTATGGGTGTTGAGTATTTTGTCCCAGCAACCAAAAAGTTACTAAGATACCTCCCTATTGACTCTCCTTATCTCTTCTAGACCCATACAGGGCAGCAGTGGTTATACAGTTGTGTCTTAAGTATATCTGAGCACAGGGGACGGGGGAAGGGGGAGCTGTTTCAGAGATACATCTGCCGAGAGTGGGATTTCTCAACCTTGACATGGGTAACATTTTAGACTGGCTATCCCATATACTTGAGGATGTCTAGAGGCTGTCTTCTACACACTAAATGTTAGTAGCACCTTCTGCAGTTGGGATAATCATGTCTACAGACCTTGCCAACTGTCCCTTCCAAGGACTAAATTATTCTTGGGTGAAAACCATTGGCCTTGAAGAAGGAACATTTTCCAGTTCTCCTAAAAGTGTCATATGGGAACTGGGGCTATAATCAGTGGTAGAGCATATGCTTAACACACACAAGGCCATGAATTCAATTCTCAGTACCAGTCATGGTCAGTTAGTTCTACGAGAACTTACCACAGTCCTGGGAACATTCTTCTCGGCTAAGTAGTCTCAAACACCTTGGCAGCAATTCTTACACAGTGAGGCTTCCAGTACCTTCTTTTCTTTTCTTCCAGATGGGCCTGTATGTGTAAACTGAGTTATAGACCTAGGATGGGACTTGTTATCCCAGGTAGCTGTGAGCCAGGCACAGGTGTCTCCTTCCCAAAGCCACACTTAAAGGAGAATTTCCCCAAGGTCAGGATAGTGATGTCCCAATGGGCTGATGAACAGCATACCTTGCCTCTCATGCTTTCAATCACACTTTGCTATCCACAGACTGTTTTATCTAGTTTTGTTTGGAAAATAATTAGTCATCCTTACGTAAATTTTTGTTGTTCACCCTGGAGCATGCTACATACTTGTTAGTTTTCTCAGAAGTGGTATTTATTAAGTTTCTAATTCTGTTTGCTCTTAGTATTTCAGGATTCCTATTTCATCTGATTGTCAGCCACGGCCATCTCCATCATTAGGCTTAGAAATCTGTCACATCTCAATTCCAGATGCTTTAGGGGTTTTTTCAGAGTTCCTCTCTGTTCCACAAAGTGTGTTTCATACACGCGGCTTCACCTGTAATTTAAGTATGATTTTACCCACAAACTTGGTGCAAATCCATGTCCAACAATTTTCTCACTATGCTGTAAAGGCAACAAACCTCATTTGATCCATATAGATTTGCTTCCTTCTCCCAACTGATTTTGTTCCCTTACTTTCATTTGGATGTTCTACGTTTATATTTTGGATTCGGAATATTTGCTACGTACAAAATGTAGCAGACACAGAACTTCCATAAGGAATTGCAAAAGCCATTTGAAAATGTAACCCATTGCAACCTTTCCAGTCCAGTGTTCTAAGTCTTAACTGCGAGATGTGATACGACTCTGGGAAACAGGGATTTTCTTTGATGAAATCCACAAAGCTCTTCTGTTCCAAATGCTGACTGGAGCAAAGAAGCGCACAGTTTATGGTCAGATGGTGCAGGTCTGGCTTTCGTTCGATGGGCTTTAGCACTGATTGTCCTGGCTTCGCTTTCACTTCCAAGAGGGAAACACAGCGTGTCACAAAAGGCTTCCGGTCAGCGACTGCATCGTGAGACTCCGAACTCCGCAGTTGCTGGCGCAGAACACAACTGGCTGCACTCTAAGGCCTGGCACAGTCTAGTCTCTGAAAAAGGCATCGTAATCTATAGTTGTCTGTATTGATGCTTTTACAACCTGAGATGCTCATTTTCTAAAAAACAAACAGAACAGTGGCGCACGGGAGCCTGAAGCAGGACGGTCACGCGGAGTTCAAGGCCAGCCTAAACTACGCACATCTCGCGCGACCCAGTCTCCAAACAAACAACCCGCCTCCTGCCAAAATAGCTCAAACTGAACGTTAAACGGAGTGTATAATTTTGTATTCGGTCTACCATTCCTCGAGAACAAAACGTTCTTTTTCGGCCTTGAATAAACGGCAAACTGAGAAAAAGTTCTCTCAAACCCACGAGGCGAGCCACGTTCCTCACACAAGGACCAGAGAACCAAACACCCTGGAGGCAAGCGCGGCCTGTAGTGGAGGAGGGTGGCCGGGAAGGGCCAAACTTAGTAACCGCTATTACGGTGAGCACGCCCGAGGCGTCCGTGACCGGTTTTTTCCACCGCAGAGCACTCTGGGAGGAGTGGCGGAACGCGGAACGGATGCGAGCCCTGCGTAATCGAAAAGAACTCCGCGGATCGGACTGCGCCCCCAACTCGTGGCCACGCACGTTTCGCGGGCTCGGCGTTATCCAAGCGGCGCGAGATTGGCTGCCCGGGTTTCCTTGAGTCGCGGCCTTGGTGACGCAACCGCTGAGCGCGCCAATCGCGAGCCGGCGCGAGGGCGGGCCCTTCAGATTTGAAATCCCGGACTCGGGTGTTGCTGGGGCCCTGCGGCTGTGGGCCTCGGGTGCAGCGCGGGGGTGCCCGGGCCTCCTGTGACAGAGCCGAGTCGGACGTCTACGGTCACCCTGTGCCAGACCCTTCACCCGAGGTACGAGCTCCCCGCCCACCGTCCCGGGTTCCCGTCCCCGGTCCCCGTCCCCGCAGCCGGGCGCGACCCGACCCTCGGCGCGCTCGGCCTGGCCTGGGCTTTTCTAGAGTTCCTGGAAGCCTCGGCAGTCGCTTGCTAAGTGCTCACTTACCTGGTCATTGCGCGGCTGCGGCACTTGTGAAGAGAGTAGAACACTCACTGATTCGTTTCGATGGCGAGTGCTCTAGACTTTCCTGAAAGCAGTTGAGGGGCGTCTTAGGATGATTGTAGGAAAATTGTGTGCCCCACTGCCCACCTCTGCCCCTTGACCCAGGATTCGGGGGTGTGGAAACAATGGATCGCTCCAGTTTATGTTTTCCACTGATGAAATTACGTGCTGGCTGCAAAAAGTTTTAGGTGTTAATAAAATTACAGTGGAAAAACCCTTTCATAGGTAAACACTTTACCGTTTGGTGTACTGTCTTCCAGATTTTTCCCCTATGCTTATGTTCATATTTTTTTTTAACAGAAATGCCAGGCAACTCTACGTCCTTTTTTTTTTGGACGCATACTGGAGATTGAACCCAGAGCTTCCATCCTCAACACCTTCCTCCCCAGACCCCCATTAAATTTTGAGGCATGGTCTTCCTTAATCGCTAAATTGCCTAGGCTGGGCCCGAATTCCATCTACCTCCGCTTCCCAAGAATGCTGGGATTACAGACGCGTGCAGCCAGGGCCAGCTTTCTGCTTCCTTTGTAAATTTAACTTTCCTGGGAACTTGGCAGTACCTATATGTCTTTTTTTTGAATACCCAGAATTCAATCTTACAGATGTAGCAGAATTTACGAATTTATTTTGTCCCTTATTGATGGAGATCTAGGTTGTTTTCTAATTTCCTCACTAGTGCAGTAAACTGTAGTAGTAGATTATGTTGCTTGTTGTTAAAGAACTTAGGCTTCAAAAGTGGACTTCATTCCTGCTCATTCTCTACGTTAAGTGTGACCTTGGGCACCTCACTTAACTAGCATACACCATTGTTTCCTTATCTTCAAACTGGGACAATTAATATTACTTAAATCTTAAAAGAGTTTCATTAAGATTATATATGGCTAGCATGTAGTAGGTACTGTTTAGTAAATACTGGTTATCATTACTACATATGTATTTGTATTCTTATGTAGATGTTTCTTAGAGAAAAATAATTTAGAAGTAGGATTTCTGCATCAAAGTTATACAGATTTATACTCTGAAATTAATATTTACCAATGTGATAAGTAAAATGCTTTAATTTTCATTTCCTCATTTATTAATAAAGTAGGGTGTTAGTTGACTCATTTATGACCTTTTTATTTTTTCTGTTAATTGACTATTAGTTCCTTTGGCATTTTCTGTGTTTCTAAGAATTGATTCATTAGGTCTCTGAAAGTTACGTATATTAGCTCTTTGTCATATATGCTTTTTCCCCTTCGTGTGTTATTTGACTGTTAACTTAAAATTGTTTTCCCAGCTTCACCTCCCTTAATGTGCTGTAGGATTTTTAACCCATTCCATTGTAATAATTATTGTTACTGCAGCTACTACTGTAGTAAGGTTCCTAGAATTTCCCATGTCTTTTTGGGGACGAGGAGTAATATTCAGGGATATTGTTTAGTTGTCCTGTATTTACATACACTGTAAATGTTTATAGCTTGCCCTTTCTTCCCCTAGTGTATCAGCATTTATCAGTTTTCAGAATCATACAGTATTCCAAACATTAAGCATCCAAGCATTAAGCAGTTACTGAAAACAGAAGCAAATAATTTTATAATTCATTTTCTCCATTCTGAGAAGGGTCTAACTAGGAGGAGCTAATATCTTGTTAGTGACTTCCATCTAGGTCAAGTATGCTTGGCTTTTAGGACATTCTGTTCTTTCCTCAATTTGAGTGATGCCAATTATTATTATGGTGATGATTTTTTTTTTTTGAAAAGGGAATGTTTATTTTTTAACATCCAGTAGTTTCACTTATATATGTCTTGGTAGGGACCATTTTGTCAATTTTTGCTGCTATTATGTTAAACTACCTTTCATTTCAGAAATATTTACTTGCACTATTTGTGTAGTTCCATTGTTTTGCTTCTTTGGGGACTCCACTTACATGATTGTTGGATCTCCACTATCTATCTTCTCCACGTGTCATTTTCTTTATAACTTATTTTAAAACTGTAATTCCATTTCATTTTCAATACCTGTTTCATTTCTACTTTCCATTTCTTTCACTATTTTCTACTTTATTTATATGCCTTTGTGCTCCTCTACTTTGTGTATGTGTGCGATTGGCACTTTATAACTGCACGTATTTATGGGGTATAATTTGATGTTCCAACACTTGTATACATTGTGTATATCAAATCAGGATACTTATATCTGGCAAGTCATGAATTTGTCATTTCTTTGTGGTAAAAACATTCAAAAACTTTTTGTCTGGTTATTTTGAAATATGTATCTTATTGTTAACTGTAGTCACCCTCCTGTTCAGTGGAACATCAGAGCTTTTTCCTACTTATAACTTTGTACTTAGGCGTCCTTCCTCCTCCACCCCCTATTGTCTTCTCTTCTCCCATCTTTCAACCCCCTTTCCCCCACCCTCTCAGCAGTCTGCTGTAACTGCACTCTATTTTCTACTTTTATAGTATCAGCTTTTTAGAGATTCCCCGTATGAATGAGGTTGTGTAGTGTTTGTCTGGTTTATTTCACCTAACATACTGCCTTGCAGGTTCATCTATGTTGTCTCAAAGGACAGAATGTTATTCTTATTTATGGTTGAATGGTATTCCATTATGCAGATTGTACATTTTCTTTATCCATTTGTATGTTGTTGGGCATTTAGGTTGATTCTAATTCTTGGCTATTGTGAATTGTACTGCAGCTAATACAGGTGTGCAGATGTCTTTCCTACATACTGGTTTAGATACCCACTAGTGAGAGTGCTGAATCATATGATAGCTCCATTTTTTGAGTTTTTGAGGAACTTCTACAGTATTCTCCATAATGGCTATACCAATTTACATTACACTAATAGTGTGGAAGGGTCCCCCTTCTCTACATCCTCGCCAGCATCCCTATAGATTGTAGCCATTGTAAATGGAATAAATTAGGATCTATGTGGTTTTCATTTGCATTTCCTTGTTGATTAGTGATATTGAGCAATTTTTCATATACCTGTTGACCTTCTGTATGTCTCTTTTTGAGAACTGTCTATTAAGGTCTTTTGCTCATTTTAAATTGAATTCTTTGGGTTTTTTGAGTTCCTTGTATGTCCCTGTTGTTTAACCACTGTTTCTTCAGAGGCTGAGCACTAACAATGTGTTTTCTTTCTTTTGCTCTTGCTCTTGTAACCAGAAGGTCACTGGGGCTTCACATCTTTCTTGGGTAGCTTATAGCCAGTGGTTTGTCTTCTGTGTCTGTTCTGCAAATCTTATCCAAATTTTTCTCTACATCATCTTTTCCACCAACCACAGTGAAACCACTGTCGTTCTTTGGCAGCTCTTTGGTTTCTACTGAGTTGCCAGTATCACATATTGGGAGAGAAGTGTTCCTATAGGGAACTTCCTATATCTTTTTAGGAGATAGTAGAATTTGAGGATTTTTTTCCCAGCACTGGGGATAGAACCCAGGGCCTTTGCACTGAACCATATTCCTGGACCTTTTATAATTCAGTAGAGCGTCATGCAGATGTTACTTCTTTTTGATGTAAATATTAGATTGGAACCTCTAAGATTTGATGTTCAAATAAATTTCAAAAACATATTCAAAATTCAGATCTTAGAGCTATCAAGTATATCATTTGATGAATGCTGCTTTTTGTAAAGAAGTAAATTTAAAGACCAAATGACTCTGCTATTGAAAAATAATAAGACTTTAACAAAAAACAAAAAAATAAAATCCTAGTCTGATTTGTGAACTCTAGATTATCCAGTGTTATGAACTAATTAATCTTTTCAATTGCTATAATATTGTTACAGAAAGCAGATAAACTTTAAACCTTTTCTGCACTAAAGCACGATAAAGATTGATTTCACATTGAACTGCAGGTTTCTTTAGGTCCCCGCTGCAATTCTATCCTGAAAACTGTGTTTGAATTTCCTGTTAGAAGAATTTTGTTGCTACTGGCTTATCAAGATGATTGCAACACCTTTGAAATATCCAAGAATTCATTTATCTTCAGAGACATCATCTCAAAGGAGAAATATGCCCATGGATGCAATCTTTTTTGACAACATTCCTGCAGGCACACTTACTCCTGTAAAAGATTTGGTGAAATACCAGAAGTCCGCTTTAAAATTGAATGACCATGAAAAGAATCAGTTCCTAGAAATGACACCTTCTCACAATAAAAATGTATTTCAATCTACCATGCTAACAGAGCCCGCCACCTCTAGTAGTTATATTGACATCAGTGCTATAAAGCCCAATAACAATGGAATAAAATATAAAGCAGTGTATGAATCACCAGGAAAAGTATTTCAGAGAATGAAAGAAAAAGTACTACGTGACAAACAAGAACAAGCATCAAGAAACAGTAGCATGTTGGAACCACCAAACAGGGGAAATAATAAACTCTTCCCTCTTAACAAAGATGAGAAAAGACCATTGCAGCATACCTACCTATGTGACGAAAAGGAAGATAACAGATCATTCCAATCAGGTAACTGTTTGCTAAGAGGTTGGTTTTATTATGTTTTGTCTAAAGAGCTAGAATGTCAAATATTTAATGTGTCAGACACTGTTTTAGGTTTTCAAGATAAAGCAGTGGATAAAATTCATCAGAATCTCTGCCACTTTGAGTATAGTTCACATTCAGGTGAGTTTTAAAAAGTTATTTTTTGGTACAGAAGAGGAAAGCAAAAAGAAAAAGCAGAGTAAGGATGATGGAGAGAGTTGGAGGGTGTTGTAATTTTCAGTGGGATGATTAAAGTAAGCTTCAATGAAAGGATGGCATCAGGCCCCAAACATTTGAAGGAGATGACAGGTAGAGATATCTTGGGAAATGGAGAAGATACAGACAGGTAGCAGCTAAAACTAATGTCCTGAAATAGGAACATGGTTGACAAATGCAGGGTCTAGCTGTGAGGTTAGTGTATCACAGAGTAAAGAGACAGAGCTGAAGAAGGCTGATAAATATGAGAGGGTTAGGTAGTATAGGACCTTATAGGTAAATGTAAGTTGGCTTTTGGGGGGTTTTTTTGAGACAGGGTCTTACTATATAGTCTAGGCTGGCCTTGAACTCTCTATGGTGATTCTCCTGCCTCAGCTTTCAGAGTGGAGTGCTGGGATTACAGGCCTGCACCACCACACCGGCATAAATTGCCTTTTAATGTGAGCAAAATAAGGAGCCACTGGAGGGCTTTGAGTGGAGAAATGTTTTAAAACATCTCCTTGGCTGTTGATTTGAAATAGCACTATAATAATGCACATGACAATATTGGCTTGGTCCAAGTGGCAGCGGTGGTTGAATTAAGAAGTGGTTGGATTCTGGATGTATTCTGAAGGTACAGCCAATAGGATTGGCTTATAGATTGAGTGTGGATCGCTTCTCAGCCTTTGGCTAAGGTCAAGTATAGATTGAGTGTGGAATATAAAACAGAAAAAGAGATACAAAGGATAATTTCACATTTTGTTTTGTTTTGTTTTGCTTTGGTTTTGGGCTTAGGTTTTGGCTTGAGTAATTAGGATGATTAAAAAGTCAAATGTCAGATTGGAAAAAAATTAATTGGAATTTAGGAAGTGATTCAGGGCACAGTTCATTTGAGAATTGTTAGAACCTAATATTATTTAAAGCTGTGAGATTAGATCAAATCCTCAAGAAGTAATTGCAGAAAGTTTGATCCCTAGCCCCCCAAAAAAGAAGTAAATGCAGAAAGAGAAAATGTTCAAGGGCTGAGTCCTAGAGCATTCCAACATTTAGAAATTAAAGAGCATAAGGCCACAAGATGATCAGGAGCAAGGAAAGCCAGAAGTTTTACTGAAGCCAAGCGAGCAAAGTGCTTTAAAGAGTAGGGTCACCAGTTGTGTGTGGTCCAAGTAGGGTGAGATCTGATCCATGGATTTAGCCATGTGGAGGTTACGAGTGGCTTCAAGGAGTGCAGTTTTGGTGAAATAATAGGTGTAAAAATGTGATTTGAGGCTGAGGATTTAGCTCAGTGGTTAGAATGCTTGCCTCGCAAGCCCAAGGCCCTGAGTTCAATCCCCAGCACCAGAAACCAAACAAATGAAACAAAACAAAAACAGTGTGATTTGACTTGGTTCAAGAGGGAATATGATGAGAGAAATTGGTAATGGTGACCACAGAAGTCTTTCTGAGAACAAACAAGTACTGAGAAGTGTGATTAGCAGTTTTGTTGTCTTGAATATTTGGTGAAATAACATTTTTGTATGCCATTAGGCATAATCTACAGGAAAGTAGAAACTTAGATTGCTAGTGTGACAACTAAGTATTTGAGAGGGAACAGAATTGAATACGTAAGTAGAGGTTTTAGCTAGGAGACAAACAGATAAATTGTTAAGAAGGAAAGCAGTCTGTGTGACTACAGATGGGGTAGATCATTACTATTTGACTTCATAGATAATCTGAAATAAGTAAGGCCATCATCAGCTAAAAGAGTATACGAGATGAGGTATTGAAGTTTGAAGAGGTAGAAGTTTGAATAGTGCAGAAGAGGGGAACAGTAGATTGTACAGACTTAAATTTGATTTTCTGGGTAACAAAGAGATACTGAGGTTTGTGGGCATGAATTTAAAGTGAAACCAGTAAATATGATTGAAGTTTTCCTTTATTCCTTTTTAACTGGATAGGTGCTGGTAGGGCATAAGCAAGGGGTTCAGTTTTATCTGCATTATGTTTTTGCCAAATAAATGACAGAAAGACAAACAAGTTGAGGGTGAGTGCAAGGGGGTAACCATGATCACCTCTAAAATTTAAGCTGGTTCATCAGGGAAAAGTAGATCTGACTGGTATCAGGAAGTATAAAGAAATACTGTATAGGTTTTGTTGGGATAGTGGATTTGAGAGAATGATCTGGAAAAACACAAAGTGCTCAAAACTTGGCACACTTGAAAATGAGATTTTGATGAGTTTCAGTAATTGATAATGAAAGATATTTTACATATCTCCTCTTGATCCTTTTAGCAAATACAATGGGACTTATTAAATGAGACTTCAAAAGAGCCCATTCTCTTAACCACTACCCAATAGATTGTAGGGATACTGTTGTATTTCAAAGACAGTGACATATACTGATAAAGAGAACAGGGTTTTATAAGGGAGTGTGTGGTAGAGATGGAGGAGTATACAACATCGTCTATTTCTTCTACAGCCTAGAAGAAAATGGAGAAGCAAATGAAATTATGCATATTTACCTATAAGATAGAATTTGAGGGAGGAAGAAATGCCTGTCTGCTTGGAGAATATGATGACTCATTCCCCAGGAAGTACACACAAGTTTTGTAATGTGATTTCAGAGATTTTTTATAGCCTCTGCTTAGCTACAAAGGACCCATGTTGTACAGCATGTTTATTTGATCGAATTACCTTCTTGTTTTTAATGCATCACCCTCCCATTCTAAAGGAGCGAATTAAAGAAGTAGTTTCTACTCACTTCTTTTTATGACACATCATTATAATAAAATCTATATATTCAGATTTTTAAGGCCAAAGTGACGTACTTGTTAAAGCAGAATCACCACCAGTTTTCTCAAGTATAATATTTGACATTAAACATAGTTCAGTTTTTCCTTCTCTATCACAAATTTTAAGTCTACTGTTATTCCTTTATGTGTGAAAGAAACTCATTTCTATATTCAAAAAACATTACATTTTGAAGATCTAGGATGTAAATCAGAATAAAATATAAATGATACTGGTTTTGTCTAGTTGACAAACCTACTACTTTCATGCCTTCAAAGGCCTACAAAAGAGATGTCAAGGGGTTGTACATTCTGACTAAATCTCCTATTAGGTCTCAACATTTTGACTTAAAGAATAAGTTGCAGCTCTATTCTTTTGTGTTTCAAATATTTGCAGTAACTAGAAACAAGTAGAATTTTTAAGACTGGGTGGTAGGTACTTCATGTGCAGTCTTAACAAATTATGCCCAGTTTGTGGCAGCACCAGAATTTTATTCCACATCTCCAGACTTCTAAGTCTAGGAGTGTAGTGCCCCGTTCTCTCTCTGCCCCCAAGTCCTCACCTGACAACACTGACCGCCCTGTTAGCCACCGCGTGACGCTGTCCATCTGCTCTTTAGTCGATGTCTCCCCAGCAAGCTCTGTGCCCAGCCACCTGATACCTGCTGTCCCACCAGCTCCCAGCACTGAGCAGGCTTGGCGGGTTGCTGGACAGAGATCGTGTCAAGGCCATGCAGGTGCCCAGCTGTGGTCTCTGAACCTTGCTGCCCTCTGCCAGGAGAAGCCATTGCCAGACCCTCAGAATCACAGAAAGGTCATGCTGTGCTTTTCTGTCGAACAGGCAAACTGCATTAGAGAAGTTTCTAAAAAATGTTTCCTCAGCATAACATGGGTATAGAGGGTAGAGTGAAGGCCTGAGAAGACGATACAGGAAACACTGATGTACCTCTCGTGTATTGCAAAGTTATACCATACTGATCTGATCATTACTGAACCTCTTTGTTGAAAGATTTTAAAAAGGCATTTTTTTCCTCTGTAATGGCCAACTTCTTTTTTCTTTTTGTTTTTTTAAAGCTCCTATCCAAGAAGTTACTCTAGAATCTTCACATTTCCTTCCCTTCAGACAAAAGACTCAACACCAGCAGGAAAATACGCCACAACTGCACAATTTAACTTACGGTACACTATTGTCCTGTTTGCTTTTTAGTTTTCCAATTGGGGCAGTGAGCATTTATGATGGGAAAAAAGCCTGAATTATTTAAAACCAGAGGCACTCAGGGAATGACTAGGCAGGTGTGTAGAACATTCCTAATCCAAAGACTTCTTTTTAACATGAGCAGTTTTATTTCTCTCTTTTAATTCCATACAGTCCTTATATAAGTTTTGTATTTTTTCTTTTGCAGAAATTCCAGTTCTGAACCAAGAACATGAAAATGTTTCAGCTGCAGGAGTCTCTAACCAGGGATTAGCTAGAGGAGCTCAACTGACTAAACAAATTCTTCACTCGAAAGAGAACATAGTTGAAATCACTAAGTCCAAAAAGGGCACATTTGTTTTAGAAGGCGTTCATTCTGCCTGTGAGAAATTCCAAAATCCTGATGTCGAAACGTCTAGTAGTAATTGTATTCCTCTTGAAAATGGTAGTCAAGGAATAGCTTCTGAAAGTGACATGACAACAGAGGGGACTTCACCAGGGGAAAGTACGGAGCAAAATGAAAACACAGTGGCTAGAGAGACTAGTCTTCCCAGTTCCATGGACGATACATGTAAAATTGTACTTGCAAGTCCAAGACTTCATTTCACAGTACCTCGGAGGTCAAAACGAAATATTTCAAAGCTTTCTCCTCCAAGCTTATTTCAAACTGTTACAAAAGAAGTTAAAAAAAATAAGGTAGGAACACTTTTTGTTTTTTGGTTTTCTGAGACAGGGTCCTGCTGTATAGTTCAGGTTGGCCTTGAACTCACTATGTACCTGGGGCCAGCCTTGAACTCTCAGCTGTCCTCCTGTCTCAGCCTCCAAAGTGCTGGGATACAGGTGTGTGCCACCATACCCAGCAAGGTAGGAAAACTTTTTGGGTTGTTTGTTTATTTGTTTTTGAGACAGAGTCTCACTGTGTAGTTCAGGCTGGCCTTGAACTCACTATGTAGCCCAGGCTGGCCTTGAACTTGCAGCGAACCTCTTGAAATTGCCTCACAATTGCTGGGATCACAGGCATGTGCTGCCACGACTCCTGGTACCAAAACTTTTCAGGCCAATATTTATTTGTTTTCTACTCATTCTTCAGGTTGCAAGCTCTATACTCACTTATTATGTTTCATTTATTATTTAGCAACAGTGTAGCCTAGTGAAAAGAACTATGGTCTGAAAGTAAGAAAAGCCAGGTGTTAACTTTTATTTACTCTACTACTACTTGTACAACCTTCAACAATTTACTTGTATCGTTCTTTTTGAGCTTGAATTTCTATTCCATTTCCTTACAAGAATTTATCCTAATGTAACATAGTTTGATGTGATCAAGTCTTTATTGATCATCCTGTATTAATTATTCTATATCAGGAAAACTCTCAAATCTTTAGACGCTATAATTCTTTCTATTTCAATTGTTCTGTTAATAGCACCTCAGAAACCAGAAGAAAAAGAACAGACTGACATTCATGCTGTCAATTCAAGCTCAAAAAGAAGGATACAAAGTAAACTTCCTAATTGTTAAAAGTTTGCCCATTAATTTTTAAAAGGATGATGGGGGTCATCAAATTAAGATGATATTCAAATTCCATCTTAATTTTAAAGAATGATACAATAGTTGCAGTTTTCATCTTTCAGTTAATTCACTGGAAATTGAATTAAAAGTCCCAGTGCATGGGACTATTTAAACTTATGATGACTATTTAAATTTACAATGAAAAGTTTTAATGTCAACTTTAAAATATGTGAAGTTGTTGAGCAAAAAGTATAAAGATAGCTATTTTAAGAGATTCCCATAATACTAATTTCTTCATCTCTGCATTGCTGTTTATCTCAATCACCACAAAATACCCAATCCTCCCAGGACTCTGCCCCTATATAGTTCTATACATCCCCTAATTTTGAGCCAATCTTTCAGTCATCTTCATCTCTTCAAACATTATATTGTGCCCTCTTGAACTCAAGATATGTCAAACAAATGTTATATTTATCTATGTTCTATGAACATTTTTAACCTTGCTCTAAGTAAGCTATGGTCTCTACTACCAACTCTCTGGACTTCCTTGGTTTCTTCATCTTTAATGACCTTTCTCCTACCCTTAGCCTCTATCTTAGCCTTATCCGTACCTTGGCATAGTAGTAAGTACATGTGCCAAACTCGCACTTTCAAGCATCATACTCTTAGTACCAACTCCCCTTGTTCAGGATGAGTCCCCCTCCAGTACTCTTCTCCTGAACCTCCTATCAGTACTCAGATACCACCAAGACAGCCGTCAGTCCTTCCACTCTCATGCCCTCATTTTCCTCTTTATCCAGTGTACATTCCATGATACAGCAGTATGACCAACACAGGTGGTAACTGTCAACTGTTCTTCCAGGAACTTCTCATCCCAAGAGAGAACACTAAGCCTTTGCCACCCTTTACAGGACTTCACATCATTCATGCTGGAGAGAGATCTCCAGCCTCATTTCTCAACCTCTGACTCTGTTTTGCTTATTCCTTTCAAGCTGCTGTGCTTTCATGCTACCTGCTCAGGGCCTTTGCACATGTTCTCTGCTTAGAAAAATCTCATTATCCAGGTGGCTCATCCCTCACTTTATTCATTTCTCTGCTCCAAGACATTGCTTGACTGTCCTGTCTTAAGAAGCACCCTAGCTATCTTGCCTGAATTTTATTTTTATAGTAATTTTCACCTGCAGACATGTTAATACTTAGCTGTCTGTTTGGATTCCACCACCTTGCTTGCCTCTGCTTCCCCATAACAGACACACAGGAGTGTTTGCTCTTCAAGGGGGGCTGTGTTACTACTCGAAGCCCAGAACGGTGCACAGGACTCAGCAAACATTTACTGAATGAATAACAGGTGGACATTTTGAGTCTTAAAGCAGTGTGGTACAGAACTCTAGAGGCAGAATTCCCAGATTTGTAATTCATCTGTGCCACTAACGCAGTTATACAGCTTCTACTAACCACTCTGTCAGCCTCCTTGTCTCTTCATCTTGAGACCTTTCTCTTACCCTCACTCTCCATCCTGGCCCTGCCCATACCTTGTCATTGTAGTGAGCACACGCACGAAATTCTTAGTTTCAAGCATCATGCTCTCTTACTACCAGCTCCTCTTAAGATCACTCTCCTAGTAACAGGACAAGTTATCTAACTAGACTTCACGTGTAAAATGACGATTATAGTACCTGCCTACTATAGTATCCTCGTTTGGTGGGGATAATAGGAGTCAAGGTGTCTTGTGCTGGAAACAATGTTAGTTTTTATTCTTATATTATCTCCATCTGACTGATACTTTGATGTATCTTAGGTAATTCCAAATGTGGGGAGTAGGAAAAAAAGGAGTGTTATTTACTGACCCTTCCACAAGTTTTACCTATAAAACTTTAAATGAACATAATTGAGAAGTACAGTAATAAAGACAGTCCTCCCATTTTAATATATGTTTCCTGGTTGAGTATATAAAACCACAATGGAAAATTTATATATAAGTGTATAATTTCCTACAAATAGCCACTCAAATACTCTATGGATCTTGGCTTTAGTTCTCATCAGAAGTAGTTTAAATTGTTATGAAATACAATTTTTTGCTTAGACGTTCATAGAAATTTTTCCATTTGAATGGGATTTTATATGTACTACTATAGTTTTCTGACCTATCCAGATGTTTGTTTTGAAATAGAATACTATTAAATGTGTATTACTAGCAGTTATAGTTTATAGAAAATCAAAATGTAATCTAAGTCAGATTTACAAAAAAAAAAGGTCTAATTTTTTTAGGCACAAGGATGATACGATACAACACATTTGAGTCTTTTTCTCCAAGTCATTGGGTCTTTTGCAAAATTTGATGTTTTAATGTACACTTTGGTGTTTTACATGACTCTCTCCCCACCTCCCATGGTTGAGGATTTTTTTGTTTTCTTAAGACAGGGTCTCATTATGTAGTTGAGGCTGGCCTTGAACTCACAGCAATCCTGCCTCAGCCTCCCTTCGTGGTTGAGATATTTGATACAAGAATTTTGAAATATAGTTTTTTTGTTTTGTTTTGTTTTTTCTTTTTTTGGTACTGGGGATGGAACTCAGGGCCTTGTACTTGATAGGCAAGTGCTCGAAATACAGTTTCTGGATTACAAGACAAACTGCAGTATAACCTCAGTTCAGCCTCTTCATATTTTCTGTTTCTTTATATACAGGTGTTTTAACAATCGGTGTTTAGTAACCCCTGATTTTATAGATGGGCACTAAGGAATTATTAGGATTACTTAGGTGATCTTATTCTTGTAATTTAATTTTGTAATGCTTATGCTGCGAGTAGTATGAGCAATTTGTTGTTTGTTTTATGATTGATTAGGTAATCCAGCTACAGGAATGGATAATTAAAATCATCAACGATAACACTGCTATATGTGTAGAAGGAAAATTGACGTAAGTATATAACATTTAAATATTCTTTAATAAAATTTGAGAAGATAGGTGTATGTACGTTTAAAAGGTGATACATAAGAAACCGCATCTTCCTACAAAACAAACACCTTCTCATGAGATTGTGGACTGAAGGTAAAAGGACTACATAGGTCCTCACCATGTTGATTGTTATCAGTGTTTTTGGTTTTGTGTATTTTCTCAAATTATTTTTTAAAGTAGTGTCAGCTCAAATTTGCACAGTGCTTCCTTTTTTTCTGAGGTGCTAATGTGTGGACTAGTGTTACCTGCTTGATTTCGTATGACTGGTTGGTATTTATTATGTATTTTAGTCCACATACTCACCTCTGAATGGGGGCGTGTGGATTGGAGCAACCAGATATAGATTACTGATCCAGAAAAAGAAGCAGACTTACTTGAAATTTTGCCATATGGCCACATAATAAAACCAGCACTCTCTGGTTCACCCCAAAATGCGAGCCTCTGCTGGCAGGTGGGCTTCACAGAACTGCTCCTCCGTCAGCTCCATTTTCTGTTTTTCTCAGTGATGAAACAGTGTAAGAGACCGCTCCGTAGGGTATTTACATGGAGATTTTTTTAAGTTGAGTACATACAAGATCTAAGTTGGTGCCCATTTGCTTAATATCCAAGATGCAACATAGACTGCCACTGTGAGAATCCTATTATTGTTGCTTACTACCAGTATCACCTGGGCAAGTTACTCGTTCTCTTTCAGTCTCATTTTCTTTATCTATACAATGAGAATAATATATCACCTACCTTGTAGGTAGTTTTGAGAATTAATTGTCTTTTTTTGTTGTATTTTGCCACCACACCGGGAAAGAATACTATAGAACATTGCTTTTAGAATATTATTTAAATGTTAAGTAAAATTAAAATGGAAGAGAAAGTGTGTTAAGGTATGAGTTTAGTATGGCACACAAGCCCATTTGACTGGATTAAACAAATTTAGCTTGTTGTGTCCATAAATAGTGTGTTTATTATTATCTGGTGAATGAATGACCCTTATCTGTCTTCATATTTTTTCTTTTTTATATCCATGCTTCTCTTCATTTAGAGATATATAAAGATTAGATTTATGGGTCGGTCATTCGCCACTATAGTTTGTTTTTTTCCTAACGAGCCTCTTTTTTACTATTTGTTTTGTTTTAATGGAAGGTAAAAACATGTGGCTGTGTGCTGAGGGCAAAAAAAAAGTCATGAAATTAGATGGCTCTAAGGTACATTTCTAAGCCAAGTCTAGGAGCAGGCGCCTGTAGTCCCAGCTGTCTGGAATGCGGAGGCAGGAGGATTAAAAGCTCCATGACATCCTGGGCAGAATAGCAAGACTGCGACTTTAAAAAAAAAAAAATCTACATTTCTCCACAGAAGTCAGCACAGTATAGAGCCTGAGGGAGAGGGCCACAGAAAATGTGCTTAGCCTCAGTTAAGCTGGAGTTGCAAGCACTGCTAGCACCAAATATTTAGGAAAAGCTGCTTCCAGGCTCACGATACACAGTATTTTACATTAGGGGCACGGTTTATCCACAGTGCAGTTTCTTGGCACAAACTCTTAGCACTTAGACTTAGAATACTGTTATCATTGTTATAGCTACAGTGTAAAATTACTGCTTCCTATTATATTCTGTATACTGTATTCACACACACACACATATATATAGCGACTCATGTTAAAATGTGAATATTTTAACCTTCTCTAAGCTTCACTATTTTTTCCCCCTAGAAACATGACACATGTATACTGGCACAGTAATGAAATCATAGAGCGGATTAAGCACAATGAACTTAGGACTTTATCAGGCAACATTTATATATTAAAAGGACTGATAGACCAGATTTCCATGAAAGAAGCAGGTAAACAAGTGTCATTATTAATCGATAAATTAATAAGTGAAGCATTTAAACATATTTCTTATAGTAAAGAAAATGCGTGTGTTTGACTTTTTAGAAATTTTTAAATGATGAATAAATTAAAACAGTTGATCACATGTAAACATAAGTATTGATCTCTTTGTTCTCATTACTATTATTTACAATTTAAGTTTTATCATAAAACAAGTGAATTACTCTTTATATATAAGGAATTGCTTTGTAAGAATATAATTTAACTTTCTGGTTCCTGTTTTTATTGAACCTAGCTGGCACAACCCCAATCTTGCTATAATCTAATTTTCTACCTATGCATTGCACATAGCTGTATATAGTCTACTTTGGATTTAGAATTACCAGCAACAAGTTATAGTCCCTTAGTGGTCCCTTGGTGTTCTTGGCATCTTACTATATTTTCCTAATCCATTTACTCTCCCATCTTCCCTGATGACTATTTCGGGTTTTTGGAAATGTCCACTATCTCCTCCCTAATATTTTCTCAGGTAAGAGGAGAAGCGAAAAGCAAGCACCTGAACAGTAGAAACAATCAGAAGAGAATTTATCTATCATATCTACTCATCTGGTTGCATCCATACCTGCTGTAACTATGGATGTACTATTCATATTCCTGTCTGTGTCAGCTTCTCCATTTGTACACTGGTTCTTGTTTTCCCTCTTTTATTCAAGGACATCACTCCAGTAATTTTCTCCTCTGTTTCAAAAAACTCTCAATCATACTTTCAGCCACTGCTCTCATGTACAGCAAAACTCAGATTTATCTTACTCAGACCTGATTTATCTTAAATTTACAATTTCTTAAAAGTCTTTAATCATACCTTACCCCTACTTCCTCACCAAAATAGCCTATTCAGAGTTACCAGTGATAACTAAATCCACTATACACTTAATAGTGTTAATCCACCTATCTCCTTGAAATGCTTGTTTTGGCTTCTCTACTACCATATTTCAGTTTTCATGCTGCCTAATTGCTTGTTCTTTCTTTGTGTTTTCTTTTCTTCTTTGCCTCTAAATAATGGAGTAGCTTAGGGCTCTTTCTACCCTTGGTTCTGTGGTGATTTGTTTCTCATCATATATATTATCATTTATATAACAAACGCCAATTTTATATTACAAACCAAAACTTACCATAAGTATCTAGTTCATTTTCTGTGTGCTCATTTGACATCCCCACTAGGATGTCTGTAATGTCTAAACCCTGATTTTCTCCCTTAAATCTGCTTGACCTATACTCATCACAATTTTTCCATTCTTCTAGTGGCTAGCCAAAATCCTTGGAGATATTTTTAAATCCTTAATTGCTCTCATACCCACATCTAGCATTTCAGCACATCCTACTGGCATTACCTCCAGAACAGACCCAAAATGCAGACCTCTGCTGTACTTTGTGGTCCAGACTTCCCTCATCTTTTGTCTAGACTGTTATAATGGCCTCATAACTGCTCTCATTCTTTCTCCACTTGTACTTCCACAGACTCTTCTCAAAATAGAGGCTAATACAGTCCTATTAAAGTCATTCAGATCCTGTAGCTCCTCTGCATGGAATCTTTCCATAGCCTCCTGTCTTACCCCAAATCAATGGCCAAGTCTGTAAAATGATCCCAGAGCCATGTTTCCCTACTACCTCTGGTGCCTATTTGAGTAGCCTCCTAGTACCAACAGCTCATGCCTTTGCAACAACACTGGTCTTACTGTTCCACCAGTAGCCAGGTATTCTCTTGCTTTGTGGCTTTTCATTTTCCTCTGCTTCTATATTTTTAACTCCACATCGTCACATGGCTCATTATCAGGTTTTTCGCGACTCTGCTCAGAGTCTCAGTGAGGATATCCATGACTGTCCTTTTTAAAATTGCTGTCCTCTCCTCTTCTCCCCCCATGAACAACGTTACCAACTTCCCTGCAATAACTATCAAGCAAACAAGACTTTTTTGCTTTTTTTTTTTTTTTTTACATATTAGAAGGCAAATTCTGTATGCAATATTTGTCTGATTTGTTAACTGCTTAATCTTTAGTATCGATGACAATGCCTGGCACATAGGAAACAATAAGTATATGTATATTTTTCTTGACAGTCTGATTTGATGAATTAATGATATCTCTAAGAATCTGGACTTTTAGATAATTTTTTTCTTTGTTTTTAACTAGGATATCCATATTATCTCATAAGAAAATTCATGTTTGGATTTCCAAAAAATTGGAAAGAATGTATTACTAATTTTCTAGAACAATTAAGGTAAAATGTTCTTTTAAATTTTAAAAAATCAATTCATTGTATAATTGGCATTCAATTAAAAGATGTAATGAGACTTTATATATACTCATGTACACCAATGTAAAATGGTTTTAGTTTTTTAGTTTTGGGGTTTTTTGGGGGGGAGGATTGCAGTTGTGAAGGTCTCTTTGATCTTAGAAGAGTTTCAGAAACAATAACACTTGACTCGAAATTTTGTCGTGTTGAGTAAAGCTAAAAGAAAATAAAACTTCTGTCATATTTCAAAGAGTCTTCAGTCGCCTCCTTGTTGAGAGGCATAGAGCTGCTGACATTAGGCTGAAGTTCTTGGGCTTTTTTTGTTTCATTGATTCTCAGTAGTTATTGGGTGTCAGCTCCTAGCAGACACTATGATTGGCACTGGGAAAACAAAGAATTTTATTAATTCTTGTCTTTTGGAAGCTGATAGGAGATGCAAAGTTTAAGTTAATCACAGTATAAAGAATTACAATAGGGACTAGCGATTTTTTCTATAAAGGGCCAAATAGTATTTTTGTGGACATGTTGCCTGTATTCCAGTGACTCAGTCCTGCCTTTGTAGCAAAAAAGCAGCTCTAGGTAGTATGTAAATGAAAAAGCATAGCTGTGTTTCATTAAACCTTATTTACACAAGTCGGCAACTGGCAGCATTCGCCCCATAGTTTTCCTTTTTTTTTTTTTTTTTTTTTTTTTTTTTTAGGAGGCTGTACTTGAGTTTTGTGGGGAGGAGGGAATGAAAGCCTCAAAGGATTACAAATACAGCATTAAAGATTCTCTTGCCTGGGAGGAAAAAAAGAGCTTTTTTTGAGGGACTTTCATTTTTTTATTTGTTTGTTTGCCAATATTAGAGAAAAATATTTCTGAAAACCATTATTAGAGGAAAAGTAATATACTTGTTTTTAGGGGCGATGAAAAGAAAAAGAAAAAGGCTGGACAAAAACAGAAAACTGCAAGATCTGTCCAGGATTTACCAAAGTCAGTGAAAAATGATGCAGAAAACCAAACAGATGATCTCCAAAAGACTAGCACCACTTATGACCATGATTGTGATAATTTCGGTATGTTTGGTCTTATTTTTCTTTGGGCATAGTGATAAATTCTTACATAAGCTCTACATTGTATACTATATGTATGGTATTATGTTGTGTTCTTTAGTTTATAATGTTTTAAAACCACCGCTTTTTTTTTTTTTAAAGATCAGTACAATGGCATGCACCTGTAATTCAGCACTCTGGGGAGCTGAGGCAGGTGGATCACAAGTTCAGGCCCGACCTGGGAAATTTAGTGACTTAGCAAGACCCTGTCTCACGATGAAAAATAAGAAAGGGTTGGGGATATAGCTCAGTATGAAAGCCCTGGGTTCAATCTCTAGGACCACACACACGCAAAAATTTCCTGCTCTTTTCACTATGGAAGTAACTGTGATGCAGACTGGTCATGGTCATCATTCAGCTAATTTCTTTAAATCTTTTTATTAGTTAAGACACCAAAGAACACTGACGCACTGATAAACATGTAAATGAAAGATAATTGTTCCTTCAGTTTCCTAGACCCGGGTGTTTAGTCTGGCACTCTACCCAAAACCTGTAGTAAAAACATACATATTGTCATACTAAATTTTATACCTCCTAGTACGAAAAACTAGCTTCCTTTTAAGGAAGAAATGGCATGTTTTCTTGAATGGTTGTTGCTATAAATGGAGCAGGCAGAACTGTTCTGTGTCAGCTCTTTGCCAACACTCTAATCTGCCTCACATGCCACTCCCACCTCGAAGATACATAAACATTAATTTACAGCCATTTCTAAATAATGTAGATGAGGAAAAGTTACTAAAACCTGTTACATACATGTCTCTAAATTTTACCTTGTCTCTGTAAAATATGTGCAAAATTAATTCTTAATTATAAAAATTGAGTTTAGGATTACATCTGCCAAAAATAGCACCAATGAGTTCGATCCCCAGCACCCAAAAAAAAACCCGAAAAAACCAAAAACAGCGCCAAACTGGGCATGATGGCATGTGCCTGCAATCCCAACTACTCAAGAGGCAAAGGCAGAAGGGTTCCAAGTTCAGCACCAGCTTCAGCAGTTTAGTAAGATCCTGTTTTAAAATAAAATTTAAAAAGGGCTGAGGGGGGCTGGGGATTTAGCTCAGTGATTAGAGTGCTTGCCTTGCAAGCACAAGGGCCTGAGTTCGATCCCCGGCACCACAAAAAATAAAATAAAATAAAAAATAAAAAGGACTGAGGAGCCAGGCATGATGGCACATGCCTGTAATCCCAGGAATCTGGAAGGCTGAGGCAGCAGGATCACAGTTCAAGTCCAACCTGGATAGTATAGCAACTTGGCAAAATCCTGTCTCAAAATAAAAAATTAAAAAGCCTGGGGATATAACCTAATGGTGGACTGCTTACCTAACACAAGGACCTGGGTTCAGTCCCCTATAACACACACACACACACACACACACACACACACACACACACACACGGCACCATAATGGATATAAATGAACCTGTACCTCACTCTAACCACTCCCTTCCTGCCTCTTACTGAACTTACTTCCTTGAAACTTTGCTTACCCTTTGTAGTACAAAGAAAGGATAATTTAACATGTAGATGACATCTTTCCAAGAGCTAGCAAAAGGTCACTTAACATAGCTTCAGTTCCTTCTCAACCCGCAGTTATCAGAAGTCGCCTCGCTGCACACAGTGGTACAGGCCGATAATCCTAAAATTTTTTTTTAAAGGAAGAGAGCTGGGGATACAGCTCACTGCAAAGGCCCTGGGTTCAATCTCGAGTACAAAAAAAAGCCACCTGTTTACCCTAAATAAGGTGTACTTTTCATTGTCATTGCTAGACCCTTTGAGTATTCTGGGGTCTTGGGACTACAGGACCTGCTGTTGACTCTTTTACTCCTAAATCAAAGGTATCTTTGGAAGTATATCTACTTGTATCTACTTAGTATTTGTTAATCTTCTTTCCTTTAGATCTTACTCTCCAAGCAGCACTTTTTTGGAATTTCAGCTGAATTTGTAAATATGAATCACTCAATTTTAAAGTTCCTTCTCTATACTGATTTTCATAATGGTGGGAAAAAACTAAAACTAGAAATTCCATTTGACCCAGCTATTCCCCTTCTAGGTATTTTCCCAGAAGAGTTAAAGACATCATATTACAGTGATGTATGCATACACATGTTTATAGCAGTACAGCTCATAACAGCTAAATCTTGAAAGCAGCATATATGTCTATCAGTAGATGAATGGATAAAGAAAATGTATTTATATACAACGGAGTACTATACTGTAAAGGATAATTTGAGTCATTTACAGGAAAATAGATACACCTTGAAAACATAATGTTAAGTTGGGGATTTAGCTCAGCCCTAGCAGGCACACCACACCCCACAAAAAGAAAAAAAGAAAACATAATGTTAAGTGAAATAAATCATACAGGCTTAAATATTACATGACTTCTCTCATAAGTCCAAGTATAAATGAAAAAGAACAAAATAAAAGATAAAACAGAGACCTAGATCTACTATAAATGGGAAGGGAGGACCAGGAGATGAAGGGAGGGGGTAAGGAGAGGGAAAGGGATGTAAAAAAAGAACTAAAATGTATCATTTACATGTATCAAATACCCATCATGAAAATAGTCATTATGCATCACAAACACACTAATAAAATTTTAAAAATAAACCACCACCTACTGATTTTGATCTATCTTAACTGTTAGGGACAAATAAGACATTGATTCCTTTCCTTCAGGGAGCTCAGTTTAGGGACAGATACTACTGTATTTTATGATGGCTGTATTATTTTCCTAGTATGATTTACTAGATCTTTGCTATAAAACTGTAGGACACCAAGTATTGCAAATATCACAAGACCCTATACAGAGCCATTCTGTCCAATGAAATTGCTTTTCATCATAATCAAATTATGAGAATGTGATATTGTATTAGACAGATTTTTTTTTCAAAGTTAGCTCTTTAATGTACAAAAGCAGCTTACCTTTTATGTAATCACTTTTTGAAGTCTCCATATTTTGTTTTGAATTCATCTTTGTACTCACAGAACTGAAAAATTCTAAGCAAAGTGGGTTGCCAGGAGCTACAAAAGTAAACATTGGCAATAGTAATTACCAAAGTAAACCACCAGTGATGCTCCCACATGACCAAGTAAGTAATACCATTGACAACACAGGAGGCAATAACTTAACTAATCAGGTCAGGAATTACTGTATGTCATGGGATGTTTACAGGAATGGCATGATACTTGAAAGGGTTCAGGACCAAATCATAAGATGTATGTTTTGTTTGGTAAGTAAGAGTTTTATCAATCATTCCAAACTTAGAAACTGCAGAAGTAAAAAGGACTTTAGTTGGAATCTTAGAAATTACAATTCAGGAAACAGATCCAGACAGCCCTGAATCAGTGTTCTGGAAAAGGCTGGCAGAGTGAGTGCTTAGACTGAGCAAATGGTTGCTGATTTACTGCCACCCAGTGAAAATTCTTTTGTGAAGAAACTGCTGTTGAAGTGGAGAACAGATGCTTGTGACAGGAGCTGTGTGACCAAAAGATTATAAAGAAAAAATTATGTATGTGTAGTAAAAATGTCCAGTAACATTATGCATTATAACTCTGTGCATACAATGTACCTGTCTGTTCCAGCTGCCCTAGTTGGAAGATAACAAGAGTCTGCATTCAGGACAGTGGCTGGAATCCATATAAGTCCTTCTCCCTTGAAAGCCTTCTGACTCCATTTTGAAAACTCTTTCCATGTTGTTTTCATTATAATTTTCCTCTGATTTTTACAGCCTTTCATTTACTTTTAAATTATAAGTGTCTTGATTCTTATTTTCCCAGTCTTTATGGAAAAAGGACCTGCAAAAATTACAGAAGTTTTAGCTTTTAGAATAAAGCTTAAATAAATTATATAAAAAGTACTTGAAAACCTATGTGATAAATGAATAAAGAAATTATATAGGACAGTGGATGCCCAGAATGTGCTTTTGAAGGTTAGGCAGAGCAAATGACTTTCTGGATGCATGCTGTAAAAATGTTGAAGATCATGTTTAAAAAGTAGCTGTTAAAATAAAAGCAAGTTCTTTTCATTTTGTTTTGAAGGAATTAATTGGCAAAAGAGAGTGTAAAAAACTGTCTTCAAAGAAAGTGAAAAATTGTGAAGGAGTAAATGAAAAGATAACTAAAAGTCAAAAACAAGGTAATGTATCTGTAGTGGTTTTGCAATGATAAATAGGAAGCTACTATTTGAAAAGTTTTTAGTGTGATAAAGGTGATCTTATAAATTTCCTATTCTAAAATAGTAAACTATTTTACTGTTTTTAAATGTTTGGTTTTGTTATTTTGAGATAAAATCATTTGCATAATGAAATAACTTACTACTTTAAGTGCCACATTATTTACAGGTTGCCCTTCTTTAATTTGGGTACTAAATAATTTTATTTAGATCATAAAATAATACATCATTTTAAATATATTTATGGTAATGTTTCAAGCCTGATTCCTTCCATGAAACTAACGCCATAATTTTTTGTGTGCATGGATTTTCAGAGTGACTTACTAAAGTTTTATATACCAAAATTTAGAGCCTTTCCTACAAATAGCAGCAAGCCCAAGATTTCATGCTGCGTTACATACACCACTCTAATAGCATTTTTCTAATTTTTTCTATAACTGAAAGGAAGTGAAAATGAAGAACATTTGTAAGCATTCAAAGAGAAGAGGAAAGAAGTATTGCTTAGACGTCCAAATCCATACAATTTAGGTTAAAGTATCTAGAATGGTTGAGTCATTATTCAGGTTATGTAGTAAAATGAATTTTTACATCTGAATAGCAGTGTTTTGTTCAAAATCAGAATGCTCAAAATTTTCACATTTCCAGTTGAACACTTGTTGGATTTAATGAAAAGTTAGAAGAAAATACTTTCTTCATATTTTGGGGATGTAAGCTGGTGTGGTAGCACATGTCTATAGTCCTAGCATTTGAGAGGCTAAGGCAGGAGAATTTCTCTGAGTTGGACACCAGCCTGGGATGCTTGGTGAGTCTGAGGCTAGCCTAAGCTACCTAGCAAGATCTTATCTCAAAAAAAGCAAAAACAGGGGTTGGGATTTAGCTCAAAGGACAGAGCGCTTGCCTAGCAAGCACAAGGCCCCTGAGTCTGATCCCCAGCACTGCCCGACCCCGCAAAATGCAAACACAAAACAACAGCAAAAAAATGGAAGATATATGATGACTGTTAAAAAAAAAAAAAAACTTGTAGAAATTTTTTCATTACTTTTAATTAGTACCACTTCTCTTAAATTATAATTCAGAGAGGCTTCTTTCTCCAGCATTCAGTATTATCCATCAGTCTGTCCATTTGTTTTTCATCTTGTAAACAATGGCATATAGTATGTGTAGCTTGTTGCCATATTTTATTATGATGATTGGCATGATAATTTATATGTATTTATAATTACATCTGGTTTGTTTAAAGTTAGAGTTTTAGTTTGGCTTCTGGTATATTAAGTTTCAAATTAGAAAACCACTTATTTAATTTGCTTTCCTTAGAGACATGCTATAATAAAGCTTTGCAGGTTATTCATCTTGGTCATTTTCCCATAATTCATAGAGTTGGGGAGTCTCCCCTGAGTTGTGTCTTTATGGCAACCATTCAGAGTGAAGTAGAATGACACAGATAGGTTCCATTTCCTTTTACTCCCACCCTTATCTAGCACAACTTCTGTTTCATATACAGTGTTATGTGCCTAGTAAGGTCTTAGTGACCCTAATGTTTTCTTTAGGTCTTTCAAATATTTGACCTCCGCAGAGTTGATTTAAGAGATATTTTCATCTTACTAATATTGGCCAAAAAATAGAAACTTGAAAATAAAGTTCTTACTATTAATGATATTTTTCCAGTCTAATTAAAAGGTATGACTGATATGCAAAAGGTATGACAGTACTCTGGAAACTTAATAGCTACAGAGCTTTCATTCAGTTGAGGGAAACCAGGACAAAGTTCGTGGACTAAGTAGGTTAGAGAATGAAATTAAAGCATATAGTGAGTTGGTTTGTTGATAAGTAAAGGCAAATTTTCAAGTAGAATAAGCATTAATGATAATTAGGAACAAAGCAAATTTGAAAAGCAGTAAAGTGATCTGATAGACACAGAATATGATTCACATTTGAGGACAGTGAGGGATTGGAAGTAGATCGAAGACCAGAGGAGCATACATGTATTCCAGTAAACTGTAAGAAGTCATTGAAGGGTTTGTATAAATCTCTCTGTGTGTTTATAACTGAAGGGTGGTGGTCTGAATAGACCTGTACCTCAGGAAGAGCAATAGGACAATAAGCTGTACGGTGGAACTTTAAATTGTATTTGTGAATATATTTTTCTTATACTTAAATGTCTTTATAAGATTAATGCATTTATGTGATTATGAGATTAATTTGAGATTTTGGTCTTTGGTTGTCTTATGAAGTTAAAGAGAGAACTGAAGAATCAAATGTATCTATTGATATTTTGACTTCACGGGAACAGTTTTTTTTGCCTGATAAAAGAAAATACATGACTATTGATCAGAAAGAAGCTTGTATTTTAGTAACACCACTTAAAACTAAAAAGGTGATAGAGCAAAGGTGCATGAAATATAATCTGTCCTATGACACCACTAAAGCAATAACAGATTTTTCAGTGCCAAAGCATCAAGAAAAAAATGAGTCGGACGTAAATGAAAGTCCCATCAGTAACTCCATAGGGACTTCAGAAAATACATCTGAGTACAGTGTGGCTCATAAAAGTAAAAACAAGGAAGATTGCAACGAATGTGACTTACTCACTATCAACCACAAAATAAAAATGCCTAACCCTAAAAATGAACACATGGGTATTCAAGACTTTAAGAAAAATAACAGATTGCCATCAGAATTTAAGAAAATTGAAAATCGAGTAGCTGTGCCATTTTATAATCATCAGTCCTCGTCAGATTTGTCAAGTGAAGAGAGTGAAACTGAAAAGGAAATTAGAAGGAAAGCTGGAGTTAAGAAAAAAAGAGCAAGCAATACCAAAGAAACAGTTGCTAACCTGAGCAAAAACAAAAAAAAACCCACAAGGAATATCCTAGTGACTTCAGAATCTGAAACTGAGGAAAGTAAAACTGAGTATCAACTCAAACACAAGAAAGCTATGTCTTCTGCTAAAGAACCTCTTCTGAAATGTGATGTTCGGAATGAGTTTTCAGTTTCGGCGAAGGGCTCTGACAAAACTAACAAGCATTCCTTAGAATGTTTACCCGAGTTAAATGAGGATAAGGAATGGAGCGAGAAAGAATTACAGAAACTTCATTGGTAAGTAGTTAGACATGGCCCGGGAATATATACACGATGACTACAAAGTAGTTAAATACGTGAAAAGAGCAGTAAGGAGCTGATTGGATGACTTCTAGTGATTATCACTATAGTGATGCCAGTAGTTTTTTTCAAAAGAGTGGCATTTCTTATGTATTGCTTCTGATAAATCAGATGTGATTAGAATAGGGTTTGGCTACATAGACTTGACAAGTAGTTTCAGTAATGTAGTCTTTTGGAAACCAGATCATAATGGAGTGATGAAGAGTGAATGGGAGGATAAAGAAAGAAGTAAAGGCAACCCAAGTGGGGAACCAACAAAGATGGCAAAGATGGGGCGTAGAAAAATTCAAGGTAATAGGAGGGAGTGTGATGATAAAGGGATATGTTTGTGTGCTCACTTGCGTATTTGTAAATGGCTGACATCAGAGTATAGTGTTATATTCTACATTCAATGTTCATTTCCTATGTACCCCTCCAACTCTACAACATTTGGCATTCATTTCAAATCTATTTTCCTGAAACATTTTTCCAAACACATCTCCATGACATGCTCTTCAGTTTCCCAAGTGTTTTTCCTCTGATTTTCAGGCAGAGAAGGGAATCTTTTTTCTTTCCAAACTTGTTCTTAGCTGCTTTTTGCTATAATTTCCCACTCAGCGATCTTTCGTCTTCTCAAAATTCTAACTTTTCTCTTTGTACAGTGACTCCAAAGTCTGTATCTCTGGCCCTGAATTTTAGCCCGCAACACTGGGGATTGAACTCCCGGGCCTCACATCCCAGCTCTTTTTATTTTTAAGACAGATTTTCACTAAGTCACACAGGCTGGCCTGTAACTTGTGATCCTCCCGCACCAGCGTCCTGAGTACGTGGGATTACAAACATGTGCCACCCTGCCCTGCCAAAGTCTTGTATTTACCTTACTTGTGGATCTGATGTAATATACTAGAGCCAGAGAAACTTAAACTTATTTTCCCATGCTTCTGCTCATTGTGCCTGCCCATTTTTATTTCTACAACTGTAATTCATTCCATCAGCTAGGCTTAAACTCTTCGTCATTGTTGATTTTTTTTTTTAAATTCTAAGTAGTCACCAAAGAGCTATTTCAGAAGGTCATTCGGTCTCAGTCTATTTTTTTTTTTGATACTTTATTTTCAGACCTTTGATGCCTTTTGCCTAAATTGTCAAAGTAGCCTTGTAGTAAGGGATTTTTTTTTTTTTTTGGTTTGTTTGTGTCTGTTTTTGTTTTTGCAGTACTGGTGATAGACCCTGGGGCCTTCTTATGCTAGTCAATAGTAGCCTTAGATATTTCCAGATTAGCCTTAATACATACCTATGGTTCTGATAAACCTTCATTGCGTTGTTACTGATCTTCAAATTATGTACTTATGGTTCTGCCTGCATCAAGAGCATACCAGGGTATGATTTTATCTTTTTCAGCTGTATCCCTCATTAATTTCCTTATAATAAAAATTCTATTTAAATCACCTAGAGACTTTAAAATGCCTGGCCTGAGAGAGTTTAGTTCCCAAAGGTCGAATGAGTATACTCCAGCATTGGATCTGTGCAGGCATAACCGTGGAGAGACTGCATGGACAGGTTTTTGTCATTCTAGGAAATAAACAGTAATGAGATGATTGGAGAAATCTAGAATGTTAAGTGTCACCAGACTAGCAGTGAGTTCCCAGGGTTTCCTCCTCTATCCCTGAGTTAGATTCAAGGACACCAAAAAGCTCAAAGTGGGTACTGAGGCACAAAGAGAGATCACATAGAAACTGTTCAGTTCTGGGTTGAGCAGAAAAGGGACCTCTAACACTCAAAAGCAGAAGAAACCCACTAGGTGTCTTTCTTTTCCGTTTCTCTTTGAGGCAATCCCTTGTAATCCCACAGAGGCCACGAAACATCAGCTGAAGTCCAACATACCTAAAACTCAGAGAGAACCACCTCCCACCTATCACCTCCTTCCTAAAATTTTTCCATTATCCCCTACTCTTACTACTTAATTAGAAGTGATGTACAAACAACAAAAAGTAATTCCAGTCCTAACTGCACAGCAAAATAACTACCTGAAAAGCTTTTGAAAAATGTAGATTATTACCTACTGGACTGAAATCTTCAAGAGAAGAGTTTATAGTCAGTTCGCTTATTTACTTGCTTGCAAGGGACTCAAGAATTACAACCCACTGCTTTGTACCTCTCATCATGCTACAGTCAGCACATACAATCATCACTGTAAGAAGTTTCTAAGACTGTATCAAGGCAGTCTGTGCTATCTTAGATAGATTCATGAACTCATTTCTGGAGGATAAATAGGAAACATTTAAACCAGAGAATCAAAGTACATGAATTTTAGCTGGAACAGCATATATACAAGTAGAATGAGAGCATATTTTAGAAACACTGAACAAAGGCTAAAATGACTTGAATCCTCATAGTTAAGGAAAGAGCAGTACAAAATCAGATCAGTGTGTCAAGAAATAGATTAGTAAGGATTTTGGTTTTTATGCTAAGAATAACGAAGTTTTGTTTGTTTTGTTTTTGAGATAATGTCTCACTACATAGCTCAGGCTGGCCTTGAACTCACTGTGTGACCCAGGCTGGCCTTGAACACATGGTGATCCACCTGCCTCAACCTCTGAGTGCGAGGATTACAGGCATGCACCACTATCCCCGACAAGAATAAATTTTTAAGTAGAACTGGAGTTGCATGTTTAAATTCATCTTTTTTAATTATCTAGGATAACCTAGAGAGTGTTTGTTAGTTATTGACCATTTATTATTAAATGCATTTAATGTTTCTGTTACAAAAAATAACCGTTTTAGACATGCAAATTACCTATATACACAAATCAGGAAGCTTGAACCCCAAATCCTTCTAATTCTCCATTTTAGAATACTTATGGAGTGATTAATTATACAAAAGAGAGCATTCAGTAACAAGTATTTAATGCCTATAAGTATTTGTTTTCCTTTTATGTATGGAAGGTATGCTATAGTCAACTGGTTAACTGTTACATTTTGAGGAATTTTACAAATCATTTGTTAGTAATCATTAAAAATTTAATTATGTTAACTTACCATTGATTTTTAAACAAAAGCAAAACTCCTCACTTCCTTGAGGTTTTGTTCTACATGTAGGTATGGTGAAAACAGGATATAATAGTAATGTGCTAGCACACATTTCCTATGAACTCATCACCTTCAATGATGTCAGGCTCGTAGTTTGAAAGCAACCACAGTGGGAATATGTACCAGAGAGCTGATTAAAAATTTGCTAGCGGGGATGGGGATTTAGCTCAGTGGTTAGAGTGCTTACCTACCTGAGTTCGATCCCTGGCACCAAAAAAAAATTTGCTAGCATACTACTGTGTAAAACGTATACCTATAAATTGGGATCCAAGCTGAAATAAGAATACATTCAGCCCTCCATATGTGTAGAAGATTAATTCAAGAATGAACTGTGGATACCAAAATCTGTAGATGTTCAAGTCCCTGGTATACAATTGTGTAGTATTTGTGTATAACCTACACAATCTTCCCATATATTTTAAATTTCTAATTACTTATAATACCAAATATAATGTAAGTCCTATGTAAATAGCTACAGTGTGGTGTTTAGGGAATGATAACAAGAAAAAAAGCTTTTATGTGTTTAGTAGAGATGTATTTTTTCCCCTGAATATTTTCACTGAATCTATCTGTGGATGTAGATCCATGGATATGGAAGGCCACTCTATGTTTTGTCAAAGAAACAGTAAACTAACGATATAGATGAAATAACATTTTAGTACAGATTGAACAGCTGCAATCTGAAAATCAGAAATGTTCCAAAAACCAAAACTTTTGAATGCTGGCAAATGCCACAGGTTGAGAAATTCCACCCCTGACCTCATATGATGGATGGGTCACAGTCAAAACACAAGCATACTGCTGGGTGTGGTGGCACACACCTGTAATCCCAGCACCCGGGTGGCTGAGGCAGGAAGATGGCCACAAGTGTGAGGCCAGCTTGAACTGCAAAGGGAGACCTTGTCTCAAAAAATTAAAAAAAAAAAAAAAAGGGCATATTAAGAATGTTGTATATAAAGTTACCTAAATTACCTTTCATGGGAAGACGTAGCTCAGTGGTAAAGTGTTTGCCTATCATATGTGAGTCCCTGTGTTCAATCACCAGCATGGCAAAACAAAAAACTTGGTCTGTGGTTAGTAGGTATATATGAAGCAAATGAATATTGTTTCCAGGCTTGGGTCTCCTCCCTAAAATCTCATTGTGTATATACAAATATTCTAAAATCCAAAATCTGAAACATTTCTGGCTTCAAGCATTTTGGATACAGGATACACAACCTGTACCATTTTAAGGCTAAGTAATGACTTAAATAGATATTTTCTGGCTGAACTTGTCAGCCTACCCACAATAATGTCATTTTTTTACTGGAGGTGGTGATGGTAGTATGAATACCAAGTTGTGAACAGTCACTTACAAGTGAAATTTTAGAAAGTAATTCATATGTTGAATTGGGGACTAGATTATGTTTAGTAACATTTTTTTATTTCATTTGTTTCCCTCAATTGAGAACATTTTCTCTAAAATATTGAGGTTAGCCAGCCATGGTGGCACACACCTGTAATCCCAGCACTCGGATAGCAGAGGCAGGAGGATGACCACAAGTTTGAGGCCAGCCTGGGCTACATAGTGAGACCCTGTCTCAAAAAAATAAAATGCTGAGATGTACAAATGAATAGTACAAGAAATCAAGCATAAATCTTTTTTTCAGATTAGGGATGCTCAACCTATTGTTTCTTTTTATTACTGTTAACACATTGTTAAATTAATGAGATGTACTTTGACAGCTCTACACATGCCTATACCATGCACTGATCATATCTATCCCCCTTATCTTCCCTATCCCTCCCAAGCATAAAACTTCCTGATAAAGAGTTTATAAACTTGACTATTTAAGAACTAACACCAGTAAGATTTGAGAAACACTGTATAAAAGATAGTAATGCCAAAATTCCCCAAAATACCAAATCACTGATGAGTTGGATTAAGAAAAAAATAGGGTCACTGTTGGGTGTGGTAGCACATGTCTGTAATCCCAACACCGGAGGGACTGAGGTAGGATCAAGGCCAGCCTAGGCTACGTAGACTTTGTCTCTGAATGAAAAAGAAGGGGGAGGAGGAAGGAAGGAAAAGTTTTCAGGTTTAATAGAATACAACAAGAACTGAAAGGCATCTCTCAATATGTAAAATGACATCTTCATATTTGAAGCATTAGAGTAAATTACTTAGTAAAGAGAATAATGTCTTTTTTTCCAAAGAGTTATCTAGAATAATTCTGCTAAAATTCCTTCAGCCCGGTAAATCTAATTAGCTCAGTGGTATTACTTTAGGGATTTACTTTTATCGATTTGAATTGCTTGTTCCTTAACTGCTTTTGGTCTTCCACAGTGCTTTTGCATCTCTTCCAAAGCATAAACCTGGTTTCTGGTCAGAAGTAGCTGTGGTGGTAGGTTCTCGAACTGCTAAAGAATGCCAGAAGAAATACATGGAATGTCCTCGAGGAAAAGAATCCCAGAAAAATACCACCAAGAGAAAGCAAGCCAATCCCAAAGCCCAACATGGTAACCTTTGTAATAAATAGTTTTTCCTAGTACCCCATAGATTTCTAATCATTCATCAAGTATATTTTATATTTGTCCATGAATCTTATTATAGATGTTTTCTTAAAATGTTAAAGCTCAAAAGAACTTCAGAGATCATGCTTAATTTTTAAATCTTAAATTGGGTAGCTACTTCCATCAATAGTACTTTAGTACTCTTGTGCTTTGAATTTTTTCTAGAAAATCTGAAATTGGATACAGAGATTTCAATTTGTGAATTATTGCTCTGAGGGTCTAATTTAATTTGAGGCTACTTAGTTAAGACACCCTAGTAATTCATGAAGAAATTGAGAGTAAATTTAGTTTTCATAGTCCCAGGATTGTACATGCCTGTCCATAGTTGCTAGTAAAAGGTGTTTTATGCCAGAAAAACCCTGTAATAAGCTTTAGAGAGCTCTTAGTAGTCTAGCATAATTTACTAAGGTTTATATTTTAGCAAAGTAAACCAATCCAGCACTCAGTAACCAGAGTATACGGATGTGGCTTTTCTCACAGTGTAATGGCAGCCGCACCCTCAGCCTGCCTGACCTTCCATAATCTTCATGATTGTCATGCAGACTGATTACACTGCACAGAGCTCAGTGTAGAATCCTGTGCTATGAGGAAACTTTTTTTTTTATTTTAAACCAAGAACACGTATTGGTACATTCTACATATAATGGTCACATTCATTACATTTATTCTGTACCTATACGTGATGTATCTTGGTTCTCCCTCCTCTTCCCCCCCTCCCCTCTGCACCCTCCCTCCCTATTTACAGCAGGTTCATTCATCATTTTCCATATTTTCCTTTTATCCTCTCTTTCCCCTGTTGCCTTTCTGCTTTTCCCCTTCTTTCTTTCTAGTACTCCTCTCCTCTGCACATCATCCTCCTTTTATATAATATCTATTACACCTCTTTGTCCTTATTTACAGTTATGGTTTCTCACATCAGAGAAACAATTTGATGTGTGCTCATGACTGTCTGATTTATTTCACTTAAGAGTATGTTCTCAAGGAACATCCATTTGTATATGAACGACTCTAGTTTATCCTTTTTATGGCAGTGTAGTACTCCATTGTGTAGAAAAACCACGTT
>PVJO010017016.1:0-40339 GCA_004026905.1 Hystrix cristata | reverse complement strand
GTGTATATTTCATTGTAATTATTTCCAATTTGAACTTTCGTCATGTTTTCCTAAATCATATCGCCTCTATACCTGAAGGAATTGAAGTCAGTATGCCACAGGGATACCTCATACCATGTTTATTATGCCACAATATACAGTACAGTAGCCAAGACAGGGAGCCAGCCAAGAGGCCCATGAAGGGATAATGTGATACCTAAAAAATGTAATATACACACACAGTGGAGTATTATTATTCAACCATAAAAAGAATGAAATTTTCTTATTTGCAGAAGAAAATGAATGGATCTGAATATCATTATGTTGAATGAAATAAACCAGACTCAGGAAATCAAATATCACATATTTTCCCTAGTATTTGAAATTCAAAAAATGACAAGAAAGTAAAAAGAAGTCTGTTATTAGATAAGAAGAAAGAAAGAAGGGGAAGGAGTGTAAGGTGAGTGATAGGGCACACATGTATGGCCAAAATGTGTTATACACATTGAACCCATAGCCCCCCAAAATATGAAACTAATGGAGAGGGTACACAAGGGAGATTATGGAAGGGGTAGAGGAATAAAAGTATATTATTTGCATGTACAAATCTGCCTAAACGAAGCATTAATATATATAACCAATATCACTAATACAAAATGTGGCACAAATAAATAAACAAATAAATAAATAAATGGCTCAGTCTCAGTAAAAATTTGATCTTATGACCTACAGGAGATATTTTCAAGTCATTGATCTCATTTTGCCCCCAAAGCAGCCCTGACAGATATATACTACAATGTCAATTTTAACTCTCAGAAAATAGGCTAAGAATGGTTAAGGATTGTTTTCAATATGAAAAAACATGTAAATTGCACAGCCAGTATATGAATTAAGATGTCACATTGTGTCACAACTGTCTCAAATACTGTAATGTTGTAAGGGTAACTTTTGAAGTAAATTGTGCTATTTAAAGTAATACAATGTATGTATGGAGAAATACTTTGTTTCAAAGTTATATAAGAAAACATACATTCACACATTACCCAGCTGATAGGAATGGAAAACATCCACTACTATAATTCAAGGAAAGAGTTAAGATTAGCATTTTGCACAAAAGAATTAATAATTGAAACTTCAGAATTCCTGGGAGATGAGTTACCTAGAAGAATTTTATTTTAAAAAGCTCTGTATTGACTGTCATTTTCATTTGAATGCCTTTAAAATTCACTGTCTGGCTACATATTTTCTATTCTAACTCTTCATGACTTTTTTTTTTTTTCTCTTTCTCTGTTTTTCCCAGGGATCAACTAGGCATTTTCATAATTCAGATTTATCTCTTGCATTGCTTTATTATTTGGACTTATTTTTTATTGTTTAAAATCATTATCGTTGGCCTTACGCTTTTTAAATTAATGTAAGATTACCAGGAAATCATGTTACACTGTTTCTCGTGTACTATAAGGACTTCTAAACAATGTGTTAAAAATTATTGTGTTACATCTGTGTTCTCTTGTCATGTATTTTCCTTTTATATATGCTGTAAATGCTAACAGTTAACAATTTTTGCTTTAGACAGTCATATTTGAGGTTATTTACCAAAGAAAATTCATTTCATTTTAGTTTGCTTGATGTCCAATTTCCTTATGTGCTTAGCGCCGAGTCTTCGTCAGTTTGCTCATTTCTGAGATATAGCACCTGAAACCCACAACTTAAAAGACAGAAGGCCTATTTTGCTTACAGTTTTAGCAGTCTCTGAACATGCACAGTCCTCCAGTTCCAGCGTGGTGGGAGAGCCTCCTCCCACGGTAGTCAAGAAGCAGTGTGCAAATGGAGGAGACAAGGAGAACCCTGTACACTTTTAGATCAAACTCCCAGTGACCCCTCTTCTGTCGAGACCCCACCTCCTAAGAGCACATTCAGCTACGAGGTCACTAGTGGCTAAATGCACTGAGGAGTACAGCTACCCCAAATCCAGTCTCCTTCCAAAAGCCCTACCTCTGAGCACAGGAAGCTCTGTGAGAATATTTTAGATATAAAGCATAACATTCGTTTTCTATCACATCTTTTTTTTCCTGAAAAAATATGCTTCAACATTTCTTAGAGTGAGACAGCTGGCAGCCACACCCTCAGTTTTTGTTTCTTACAGGTTTTTGCTTCCTTTTTCTTCCAGCATTTTAAATATGCTCCTTATTGTCTTAATATTTGCATAATTTCTGATGAGATACGCTCTGCAATTTTGTCTCTTGGCTCTACTGTTGATAATATGTTCTTTTTCTTTGACTTCTTTCAGTACTTTCTAACCATATTTGATTTTTAATGGTTTGACATAATGTGCTCTGGTGTGTGTGGAGGAGAGGAGCAATATTGGATTTCTTTATGCTTCTTGGGTCTATGGTTTGGTAAAATTCTTGGCTACCATTTTTTTTTTTCAAGAGATTTCTTCTTTTCTTTCTCTCTTATGTAATAGAAGTCTAATTGCATGTATATCGCAGTGTCTGATATTATTACACAATCCTTGGGTGTTTTTTTTAGATGTATTTGTTTGTTTTACTCTCTTGAACCCCATTCTTTGTCTCAGACTAATTTATATTGACTTATCTTCATCTATTCTTTACTCTGCTGTGTTGAATCTATGAAAAAATTGACAATATTTTATTAATATGTTTCATCTTTAGTAATTTTATTTTATTTTTTCACATCGTTCATTTTCCTTCTGCTCCTACCTGATGTTGTATGATGCCTGTCAATTCCCTGTTTGATTGTTATGACACGCATCACACCTGATTCTGATTATGGTGATCTTTATGTTCTTTAGAAAATTTTCTATTTTCTGCCTCATTTTATGGTTTTGTTTGAAAGATATCTTACACACTTAGGTAAAGACGTATGTGATTTTTTTTTAATAATGGATGGAAATGAACACAACTTTAATATTTCTAAACATTGAATGTGGATTTATTTTCATTTAACCAGGATTTTGGCTGATTGAGGTTTAGTGGAAATAACTTCTCTGAGGAAACCACATGTTTTATGTTAGGTTATTGTTTCCTTACACTTAGGGTGATAACTTCATTCATAGAGACTATTTTTTCGAAGTCATTTCCATTTCACCCTGTGTTTGGGTCTTCTTGTTCTGTGTCCCTAAGACAATATGCCTCTTACGTATTTCATTGGTGTACTCTACAGATTTTTCATTCTGTACTTGCTAGTCTGGTTGTGACAAGTGGGACAAGAGTGGAGATATTCTCTGATGTTCCAACCGAGCTTCAGTATTAGGTCTCAAGGTCTCTGGTGAGGCCCTCACAAGATGGTCTACCCTCATCTCTTGTATTGCTGAGTCAATACAGATGCTTGCTGTTCTTCTGCAATGGTTGATTGAATTAATCAGCTTTCCTATCACTGAGACAAAATAGCCAATATCCACAACTTCAAGAAGGAGAGGTTTAACTTGGCTCATAGTTTTGGGCAGTCAGTCCATGGTCAGTTAGCTGTAAGGCAGGAGATGGCATGGTGAAAGGGGATGACAAAAGAAAGCTGTTCACCCTGTGGTGGGTAGGAAGCAAAGCAAGGGAACAGTGCCAGAGGGAAGAGGTGAGGGGAACATGCATAGCCCCCAAAGTCTTGCATCCATAACCCACCCAGATACATTCAGCTGTGTGCTCCACCCATCCCCTAAGTGGATCCCAAAGCCCATTCAGTTAAAATTTCACCCTACTACCACATCCTGATCCTTGTCAACTTGCTACCCAAACACATCTTTTTAAATCATACTTAATCTCCAAATAAAGACAATGACAAATGTATAATTCCACCTATCATAATGCAACACTCCTACATACAACTGAAACAAATGATCCATTCCTCAAAGTCTCAACAGTTGTAACATTTTAAAAGTCCAAATCAAAGTTTCTTCTGAAGCTCAACATAAGTGCTTAGTAGTGAACATCTATAAAAATAAAAAAAAAAACTAGTTATATAATCCCAAGTTACAAGGCACAGAGTAAACATTCCTATTTCAAAGGAGACAAATAGGGGGATAGAAAGGAATCAGAGCAAAGAAAGATCAAAACCCAGCAAGATAAATAATAAACTCTGTGGTTCCATGTGCAGCATCCAGACCAAAGGATGATAATATATAAATTCCAAAGAGCTTGTGTGACCTCACCTTTATGGCCTTACTGGTTTAGCCTACAGAAACTTTTTCTTGCCGGATCCACTGCAGCTTTCATCAGAAGACATCCCAAGTTCTTGGAATCTTTGACTTCTTGGGCCCTCCACTACACCTTTCGTTTATTCCCACAACTTCATATATTGCCCTCTCAGAAGTACCTTGCCTGGCCTCTCAGGCCTTCTTTTGAAATTAGAGTGGAAGTCTTCCTGACTCCCCGATGTTCACATTCTTTATGAGCTTGCGGACAACACTGACACCTGGTGTAAGCTTGCATGGTAGCCAGATCCCTTTGGACCTTGATTTTAACAGTCTTCAAGTATGTTGGCTGAACACAGTGAAATGAATCTTGGAGAGCTAAATCTCTAAGAGACTCTTTTGGAGTAGGGGGTCCCGGGAACTCTTTTTAAATGAGAGGCTAACACTTTTGTACCTGTGAGCTTGCAGTGGTTGAGAGCTTGCTGATTCCTGGGATGCCCTCAAGGCATCTTACTTCTTATCCTTGTACAAAGTACTTGGCTTATTTCTAATGAAACTGTCATCTTCAGCAACCACTCCTCAGTTGGTCTCACCATTGTGCATGGTTCTTTCTTGGCCCAAATTTAAGTTTCTCAAATGCTTCTCCTCTGCCTTTTGCCCTCAATTTTCCACTATAAATCTGGCCAGAAATACCCAACAGTATCCATGACACAGCTTTAATGTTGAGCCCTCTTGAAATTACCTCTGTCAGGTGACTGAGGCCATCACACTTAGTCTCCTGCAAACTTTCAGGACATAAGAAAAATGCACAAATATTCTGCTACAGTACGACACACACGGCCAGTAGTTCAATTGCCAGTGGAGTCCTATTCCACACTGAAACCTCCTGAGCCTTGGCTTTCCTATGTGCATTACTACCAGCATCCTGATCTTCTCAGTTCTAATAAGAACTACCCATCGGACTCTGTTTAGAGCATTCTGTGGTTTCTCTGGTCTGTATCTTCATGCCTTTCCAATCTCCTCCGGTAGACCAGTTCTGGAGACTTCTGAAGCACATGATCAGGTACAGTCATAACAACAACCACACTTCCTTCTTATCAATTTTCTGTATTACTCAGCTTTCCTATGAATGGGACCCATTACCAGGCACATACAACTTTAAGGGTGAGAGGTTTTATTTATTTCATAATTTTTATGGGGTCAGTCCATAACCTGCTAACTCCGAGTCAGAAAGGAGAGCATGCTGAAAGGGCGGGGTGGAGGAAAGCTGGTTATCTTACAGCATCCAGAAAGTGGCGTTGGAAACCCTGCTGGAGAGAAACAGTTGAGGGACCAGAGATAGACCCTAAATCCAGATCTCCATGACCCACTCCGACATGCCCAGAAGTGCGCTCCAATCTCCCGGCACATCCCAAAGCCAATCATGTTTCTGCTCTGCCTTAACTGTTCTCCTTCGCAGCCAGCACCACACACCTGAAGAGACGTCTCAGTGAGCATCTGGTTTGAACTTCTCTGTGAAACTGCTGGGATTCGGAGGGGGGTGGGGGGTGCGGCAAGAGCATGGAATACCCCTTCTCCACAGGATCTGTAAAACAAACTTTAAGATCTGCTTTTCTCTGGAGGCATCTGTCTTCCCCTAGATTTAGGATTAGTTTGTTGCCCTAGCATTTGAGTTTGTTGATGAAGTTAAGAAAAAGTGATTTTTCCCATTTGCTGAGCTTGTTTCTTGCAGTGAGAATGGGAGCAGAGATCTTTGCAGCCCTCCAGTTCTGTGTTAAAACTAAATGGCTGGATACTTTTTTAAAGCTGAATTTAGACGATAAGTGAAAGGTTTTATAGGTTCTGTTTTCAAATAGAGTCCACAGTACCAAAGAATTCATACTTTAGCCTTTTCTCACCAGCCTTCTTGTGTTTACATGTGAGAAAGCCAGAACTCATGCAGCCTAGTACTAAAATCTTCCTAAAACACTTGCTTTCCCCTGCTCCCTTGTTCCTTATCTCTCTCCTCTGTATGAGATCATGCAATGCCTGTCAGTCAAGTTAATGGGGAATGGAAGCACACAGAGGGACCCTTTATCTAAAGAAAGCAGAGCTGCTTTTGCCTTGGCATCTCTTTTCTCACAGATACTGTTTTGTTTTCTGTCATCTCCTGATGAACTTGCAGTTTTCTCTGATTTCATTCATGTGCCTCACACTCAATTTGAAAGCAAAGGCCAAAAATGACCTAGAAGTCAAAAGCAGTTTTAGTACCAAAAATATATACATTTTAAACTAAGATTTCTCAGTCATTCAGGGACAGCAACTCCAGAGATGATGGAGTTAAAAACAGCCTTAAGGGCTTTTATTAAAAACTACACTTGGTACCTGTAGGAAATAGGTTCCAGGACAACCTATGGATAAAAAAGTGTGCAAGGGATCCTCAAGTCCCATATATAAGATTGTGTAGGGTTTGTGTGTAACCTACACATTTTCGCCCATATACTTTAAATCATCTCCAGATTACTTATAATACCTAAAATAATGTTAAAGTTATTTTGTGAATATTTTAAATTTTTAGTTGGTTGAATATAGAAGCAAAAACCATGAAGACAAAGGGCTGATTATACTGTTTTTCTTTGAATAAAAATTGACAATGACTGAACCAGTAATAGGTATGTATGAGATTTCAAATCTCATCCAGTAATGAGTATAGACCAACCTAAAGTCATCTATGCCTCCTCAGTTTATATCTTCAAAGTGACCTCTATCATTTGTAAACTCAGCGATTGGGGTGGAGTTTAGTTTGCATTTGTGAAAAATTGCAAATCTGAAATAAAACCATATGGGGAATCAAACAGTGATTATTACTTCATAAAGCAAAGGAATGATTCTTTCAAAGGATTATTGAAATAACATTTTTACTGCAAAATGCCAGTCTATCTAGAGATGAAATCCAAGTGTCTAGACCCTAGTTTTACCTTTAGTTTTAATCATCTCTGTGACCTCAGACATTTAATTTTTACTTATTAACTCTCCCTCAAAACTGAACAAATGGCAAGAAAAAGTGTATCTTCTCTTCTGTATTATACATTATAGTTCTGGATGGAAAGGAAAATGTGAAAAAACATACCTACTTCACATGCAGATATTTGGTAAATAATTATGGCTTTCTCTTCGGTGAATATATTATGCGGTTTGCTTATCAGAGAGAGAGTTTGTAGCTGGTTCAGGTTACATTTCTAGCTTGTTTATTTCCTAAATATAGAAGAGACTCCTAAGAAAATAAATTGAACTTCTATTTAAAATCTCAATCCCACAAAAGTAAAAGAAAGAGTTGTAGTACAAATAATTGAATGTCATTGTTCCTACTTTAAAAAAACAAACAAACAAACAAAAACATGGTTTGGGAAAACTTGATGGAAAACAATTACTATAAGTTAAAACATGCCATATAATGGTGTCTCTCGCCCATATTAAATTTTCACAAACAAGTCTCAAAGAAATACATTAACCCAAAAAGTATGATCCTGACATATGGAAGGCACTCATTCCAAAAATAGTGTTATTAGGTTGATTAGCATCTGTCCCCAGATTGCTTATGCTACTTGATATTTTGTTTTATTTGATAGAACAAAACAAAAATTTCATAAAGAAAAAAATGAATTGTAGGTGGAAGACATTTTTGTTCATAGTGTTGAGGCAGATTATATATAGTCAAGCAAACCCACTCAAAGCAAGTGAGTTTTCCTCTAGTTCTGTCTAGTATAAAGGAAAACTTTTCCTTCACATTGCACCCTGCCCATGAATGATGGGCAGATGCCAATCAGTCTGCGGAGCCCTTTGAATGTTTACTGTCAGAGCTGACGCTCTGTGATGTTTGTGACAAAGTGAGAGGCAGCATTTCAGTTTGTTGGTGGTTTTCCTTAAATAAAGTGGGATCTAGTAATAAATGGAGCAGAAATGAGAAAATATACCATAAACTTCACTGGAATCTCCCCCAAACCACATGCACCTCTTCAAAACAACTGAACTAACACAAATTTTTCATGATGTAAAAATCTTTTGGTCTGTAGTGGGTGAGTTATTTTCTTGGCATTTTAACAAACTGACTTCATGAATTAAGTACACCATAGATATTTTTATGTTTCACGGGGCTTCTTAAGAGTCTGTACCTGTTACTCACTGGTATATTATCATTAGTCTTTATTGCACAATTACAAATTAAATTGATATTTTATGAATATTATAGTAGGGGTTAGAATAGATGCTTTGGCAAATGTATGGGAGACAGGCTTTTTGATTTTGAGGTATTTACAAATAGTAGTTATAAAATGAATATTAATTGATGATATGATTAAAATCCTGTTTATGAGATTGTAGAAGAAGGAAACATATATTTTCCCACAGAAACTTAAAAAGCATTCATAATTAACCAATATTTGAGATGAATTGTAAATGTGTGAAAGGGTTTGCTAAACAGTGCAAAGATATGCATATTTCACATGAAAAAGCATTGTAATTTAAATATGGAGGAGAAAACTTGTATGATTGAAAAATAGTAAGCTATACTACTGAATAGGTATATATAAAATATGAATGTATTTTAAACATGTAGATATGCTTTTATGTGAATATAAAGATATATATATGTGTAAGATTTAAGTGCTAAATGTCATTATTATATCAAATATCCCACTGTTTCTTCAGAAAATAAAGTGGAGTTTGAGGAAAGAAAAAAACAAGCAGTGAGGCTGAGAATGTAGTCCAGCATTAGAGTACCAAAAAGCTTACTTTGACCTCCAGTGTGTTTCTTTTTCACACAATTCTAAAGTTAATGCTCAAGATTATTGAAGAAAAATTTTTGTCAGAATTGCTACTTTTCTCGGCCAGGGATTTAGCTCAGTGATTAGAGTGCTTGCCTTGCAAGCACAAGTCCCTGAGTTCGATCCCTGGCACCACAAAAAAAAAAAAAAAAAAAAAAAAAAAAAAGAATTGCTACTTTTCTCTAATATAAACTTTTTGCTCTTGTAAGTTCCCTCACATAAAGAAAATAAAAAAGCTACAGCCTCAACATCTTATATAGTAATTTATTTCTCCATGATTTTGATCATATCATCCATGTATTTATAGTCCTAAGCAACAGAGGAAAGGCAGGGGGCATCACAGTCCCCAATCTAAAACTATACTATAAAGCTACAGTGATAAAAATAGCATGGTACCGGCAAAAAGACAGACCTGATGATTAATGGAATAGAATGGAGGATGCAGAAACAACTCCAAACACACTCAAATACCTCATCTTTGACAAAGGAGCAAAACACCCTCACCGGAAGAAAGATAGCCTCTTTAACAAACGGTGCTGGACAAATTGGCTTGCCACATGCCGAAAACTAAAACCAGATACATGTCTCTCACCATGTACTAAACTAAGATTGAAGTGGGTCAAAGATCTAAACATTAAAACGGAAACACTAAATTTACTGGAGAATAGTATAATGCACTTTTAAGAAGTATATCCTACCCCTCTTTGGGACACATCTCAATATTCAGTTCATCCAGAAAGTGAGCCTCCTCCTCAGATCTCTTCTCCAGGGTTAGCTCGGCCACCAGCATGTTCAGTGAATGGTAAAATGGAAGGAGTTTGGATGTTTGGACTGAAGCATCCATGTATCTGCAAAGAGGTGTCATTAGCAGTATGTTTCAGAAACAAAGATAAGTCAGAAAAGGAACAGGGTGCTTTAGAAGCTGTTAGGGGGCTCTCTCAGGGGCCGCTGTTCTAGCAGATTTACAGGGATTCTTAGAATCTCAAATTCAAACACAGCCCCGTGAGCTTTTGTGAAGACTTGCAACTTCAAAATGTTAAATCAATGTTATATGAGTCTTTATTTGTATGCTTGTCTTGGACACTTCAAATTGTAGGTTAATTCCTTTTGCTGTTCCTTTGAACAACAAATAGCCTATAACATGTATGGTTTATATGATGATTGAACCGATTCTACTATGGTTTCTCTTTCCATCAGTTAGAGTTTATGCTCCTTGAACATGGAGACTCTACAGAACTCATCAAAATATTATTGATGTATTTCTTATTCAATAATTAATTTTAGTGACTTGAGAAGAAAAAATTAGTTCACTAGTTAATACCCTGAGTTATAGAATATATATATTTATATTTATATAAATATATATATATATAAAACATATATATATATATATATATATATATATAAAACTGGGAATTTTCCTATGTTTTATAAATGTAGGGGAATATCTCCCCATAAAGTTGCATCCAAGGAAATACCACATTTGAGTAAAGAATAAACAGTTTCTCTGTTATCTTAGGGTATTAAAAGAGTAGAAAAGAGTTTTAAGAGAATGATTCAGGATTTCCAAGTGTCAAGAGAATAGCGCTTAGAGTAACAATTTTTGTTGGATGAAATGAGCATTTAGATAAGTAAAGACTTTTTTTATTAAAATTCAGCCTCACTATTCATAATATATCTTAAATTATACAAATTTGAGTAGCTAGTTACCTTCGTATAGTCATTTCGGGGATATTTCAAGTGAGTGTTGTTTTTAGCAATATGTCCTGGTGTCTAAAAGGTTATTATTTCATTTTTTAATTAATCATTATGTTTTCTATAGCTTTTCTTAAAAATGCAAATGGACCAGAGGAAAATAAATCATATGCCACCCTTGCTTTCGCTGGAGTGTGCTTATTGTATGTTCTCAATATCTGGAGAAATTAAAGACCAGTGTGCTAAAACTCTGGCCATATACAGATATTGACATCTAGAAACAACCCCCCCCTCAATTTTCACATACTCAGAGGTAGGTTTTTGAGAGGTGATTGGTTCTTGGGGACTCTATAGTCATCAGTGGATAAATCCACTTCTTTGAATGTGGTGTTATGGTATGGAGCCTGCTCTGAAGAGAAAGGTCACTTGAAGTGTGACCTAGAAAGGGCATATTTCCCTCTGTGGGTCTTCCCTTCTCTTTTTGTCTCTTGGCCTTCATGACGGGAATGGGTTTCCCCCACCAAGCCCCTCAGGATGCCATTTCTACCTTGGAGCCAGCCTACTATGAACTGAAATATGTAAAAACCATGAGCCCAAATAAACTTTTTTTTTTAAGAAATGTGGGTGTCTAGCATCACGTTCCAGCAATGTAAAAGTCACCAAGAAGCTAGTAGGGTTTGTTGCTCTTTTTATGCCTCTGGTTTCCACCTCCTTGCCAGTATTCAGGCTCTGTCTTTGGATATTATTTCCTGTTCTTTGACTGGCTGGCTACTAATCCCTGGAAAATGCCTGTACTTTCATGGTAAATAGCAAGATTGGATTTTCTCTCTTATCAGTGTGAGCTTAGTTAAATGTCCTTCATGTAGTCATATAACAGAGGGCTGCTGGATTCTACAGGGAAGGAAGGGTGAGGAAAGAATGATAAAATAGGCTCCAATAGATGAGTTCAGACCCTTAAAGTCAAATATCAGACCTCATATTTTTATTGGTATATTTTTACTTATACTTTTCTTATAGTTTCTTTTTCTACTATTGACTCTGAGTTTTGGCAAGATTTTTTGCTTGAACAAATTTTAGTCAGTATTCAGAACCTTCTCCTGAGCTTATTTTTTGATCTCCTCATAAAATCCAGCTTTTATAAAATTAATAGGTCAGTAGCAAGAACAAGTACCCTCAACATCTAGTCATCCTCAATATTTGATCAGAGTCCTTGTACTCTATCATCCCCAAGTTGATATCTGGTCATCCTGGTCTGTCTGCAGCACAATCCTATAAGCTGGTTTACCCAGAATCTCTCTTTTCCTTATTCCTTTTAGTTATTTTCTATTCAATGACCTTGACCCTGCTCCTTGATGATAAATTCTTACTTGTATTTACTGTACCAAAAGTTGAGTTCAATCTCTCCCACTCACTGCAAAATTCCATTACAACTGTCCCTAAATCTTTTGTGATAGTCCTGAAAAATTTGCCTTATTGTGTTTTAACAGGTATTATTGCTATTTTTCTTTAAAAGTAATAGTTCATTGAATATTTTTGCTTTCTAATTGACATAGCTCACATCACTCATAACTGAGACTCTTGCATGAAAACTTCCTGTGATTAATGGACAGATGTGTGTCTGAATGAATGGTGAATCTGAGCTCCCCCTCCTGAGCGTTAGCACCTTGTTTCATTCGAGAGTTGTGACAAAATCTATGTAAATAACTTTGCCTTCTCTTACTCAGAGTACATCGTGTTTTAAAGAATATACCATGTGTCTGTTCAGCCTTTGAAGTTTAGGAATTATTTTCCTAAGCGAGCATTAATAAAAGGAGAATGCATCATTCTTCATCGGCCAATGCGCTGAAAATTGCTGATGGCAAATGCTGTTAATAAAGCCACATTAAGTGATGAGAACAAATTTATCAGTTAAGTGAATAATTCTCAGTGGCAGGGAGGCCTTAGTTTGGTAGATGATTGGAGAAATTGACATTTATCATATGTACGCTGGCATTAGAAATGAATTCAAAGAGATCTGCTACCCTGCCCTTCATTATATGTATAGATGAGCATAAAAAATATCACTTGGGAGCAAACAAATCCAAATCTTATTTTTGTCATTGTTGTAGCTATTTCTTTCACAATGTTTTACCCGTGAGAGACAACAATCCCTCCCCCACCCTGAACCATCAAATTTCAGACTACAAGTTTTCAATGGCAGCTAGTCTGGAGAGTTGCATATATCTACCTCTAGACAGCTGCATTATGGAACTAAAAGAACTGCATCTAAATTCATGAGCCGATAAAAAGTAATCTGGCTGAAGTCTTTTTTATACTAGAATATACAATGCTAATCACACCCCCTTGAATTACAAATGTTCCATAACCATTCAAACTGGTACTGAGTTACTGACATTATTTGAAGTAATGACATAATAAAACACATTTGAAAAGACAAACCTATAATTTACTTACTTCTTGCTTTAAAAATGTTTCAGAAATCTTCTGAGATCATAACTGATAGAACACCATGATTTCATAGACCATCAAAGACTTGAATAGGTTTTAATAAAACACGAGAATTAAAATAGCTCTAGCTTGCTAGTTATATTTATTCTCCAACTTCTCTTAGCCTTTTTAACAATCTAAAATTACAGCTAAAAATTAATTAAAACTTATAGTGACCTGAAGCTTTTTTAATTAACTAAGTTTTTTTTTTTTCCTAGAGAGAATGCAATAAATTGCGAATATCTCTATTCTCTACTTAAATTATTTTTAGGATAAATTTACAGAGAGTCTCTAGCTAGACAAATTAAACATCTTAGTACACAGAGACATGGATTTAGTAAATTGAAATGCAAGAGAGTCGAAAAATGCATTTATAATTCCTCTTATCATTCATGATTAGAAATTAAAACCTTAGTGTTAAATTATTGTTGGAAATGGCAAGTTATGGTTTTGTATCACTAGCCACAGAGTTTTGGAGAATGTCTCAGGTGCCATAATCATTTCAATGCCCGGCTAAGTTAGTTATGCAGAAATATACTTAATAATTGTGATTTCCTGGGGCTTATTTTAAAGTTTTGAGGTGGAAATTTTATTTCAAATATCTCTTTCCTGTTATAAATAAACACAATTAAACAAAGTTATCTTCTCTAGGGCTTTAACTCTTAAAGTCTATTCATGGCTCTAGTAAACAACATGTGTTATGCTTGTGTCTAAATTCAGATGACAGAAGGTAACCCTGGATACAGCTGAATCTCAAAATTAAAGCTTTTCATGTGAATGCTAGGAATTAAAACTGAGTAATTAAAGATAAAATAATAGACATACAAACAAAAGAAGTATATGGGAAGCTGTGGTCAGGAAATTTGAGCAAGAACAATTTAAATCCAAAAAGACCAGGCGTCTGCTTAAACTCTTCTTTCTAGTAGTGTCACAGCAATAACTAAGTCTGAGGAATGTTCAGAGCCACCTGGTGAAGTGTGCTTGCAAGAGAAAGACACAAGGAATCAAGGAGTCAAACATTCATGACTGGAATGATGTGGGTAAAATATGAACATTTTGGGATAAAAGGAAAGGACAGTCAATACTCGGCATGGACCAAAGTTGGGGTAACCATCATGCTGTTATTTACCCTAAAGAGGATGAGCTCTCACCAATACGAGTCTACGCAAAGGATTATGGGTTTCCTTGAGTAGACCATGTCCATTTGAAAGACTCAAGCAGCAAATTGCCTCTTCTGGCATAAGTAAGTAACAAGAAAAGTTTAATTTCAGTCACAAAATGGTAGACAGTTTCCTGGAGAGAACAGCTTCTGGGCATCACGGTTTCTTTGAGGAACACCAAGTACCTTACCAAGAATATTAAACGCCACCTACCATAAAATATATACATAATACAACCAGAAAGGGGAAATACTAGAGGCCTTCAAGACATCCCAAACTAGAAGGCATGAAATACAGAGACGAACTAGTCCTACTCTCCTATTTTACAAATAAAGTAATTGAACCTTAGCAATGAATTACATTTGAATATTAGAGACAGAACTAGATGTCATTATGCTTTCTGTTCCTGTTGTGAAATTTACACCGTAATATCATATTGTAATACAATTGTCTTATGTAGACTTTCTTCCTACATATGGTTCATGAACCCTAAAGTCTGAATATTCTAAGCACTTGTCTCCTATTTATTTTGTGTTCCTTGTCACTAATAGCTAGTACACTGATGGATGTAAAATAGAATTTTTAATTATTCTTTTGTGAGTTATTCTAAAGCATATAGAAGACACTAGGAGACAAGTGAAAATGTTGCAAGATATACTACTTGGGAAACAAAGTATCAATGGAGAAAAGAATAAGGAGAGTGAGTACCTTCATTGAAAATAACAGGTAAGGGTAGGGGATTTAGCTCAATGGTAGTGCTCTTGGCTAGCAAGTACAAGGCCCTGAGTTTGATCTCCAGCACCAAAAAAAAAAAAAAAAAAAAAAAAAAAAAAAAAAAAAAAAAAAAAAAAAAAAAAAAAAAAAAAAAAAAAAAAAAAAAAAAAAAAAAAAAAAAAAAAAGCAGGTCTCAGGTCTAATGTCCTGGTGGAAGTTCAGAGTTCTTTATTAATTGCTTTGGTTTAGCTTAACACCTTGCATATACCACTATATGTCCTTCGGATCATCTTCTAACCCCTTATGCTTCTAAGTCTGGACATGATCTTATATTGGGATTGTTTTCTTCTGTGGGTGTGGAAGTTTTAGGTCTCCCTGATACACTTCCTCCAGCAGCCTGAACACATAGGCTGTCTAGTGACCTTCCATGGGATACAATTACTACAATGGCTGAGAGCACAGGATCTGGAGCATGAATCTGGCTGTAAAGCATGGTTTGAGCTAACGTGCTATACATGCTGGGATATGTTACATAAACACAGTTCTGATTTGTCACCTGTAAAACAGGAATAGCAGTACTTACCACAGAGAAAGATACAGAAAACACAGATAAAGCTCATAGCACATTTTAAGTCCTCATCAACTGGTAGCTGCTATCTTGCAAGAACTCCTAAACACTAGTGGCATTCTGATGATAACTTGTATCATTCCTAGTACTTCTGGGGATTTCAATTATGCAGTAGCTTTCCTATATTTTTCCGGAATTTTAGCAAGTGGAAAGGTAGATTCATTTCTTCTGTTTACCAGCTTGAACAACTTATCAAGAATAAGAACAGACAGAGATCATTTAAACAAAAACTTTGGTTTTGCTTGTTTATTTTTGCCATATGGAAGAATATACTCCTAGATCTGCATGGTGTGGTTAAAATCTCCCGGTGAGTCACTACAGAGATTCCTCCCATGAAAACTGTTACTTCTCAGGATCTCAGTAAATTGCTGAATCTATTATTCAGTTTTATTAAACAAAAAAGGCCAACTAAAGCAAAATGTATAATTCCAGTTAAAATGAGAAGTCTGGACCTTTTAGTGTTACAAGATTGAGGTTTAGTTTTTATGGTATTAATTTAGAAAGTTTGAAAACCTTAGTTGTTCTTGACTGCTAAATCCACGGTGATGATAACCAGGAGCTTCTAATGGAATTCACTGGGCAAAAAGATGATAATACAGGTATTCTGCATACAGACTTTTTCTGTATATGATTTTCAGAAAGCAAAATTTGTCACCTCTATGGAGAAACCACTGAGTGAAGATAAGGTGAAAACACATTACACCAACTGAATTCTAAGCAGACTGAACATCCCATTCTGTGGAAAAATTTGACATACACGAACTGGTAAGAATTTGACTCTAGGAAACACTACAGAGAAAAATGAATATATATATATATATATATACACACACACATATATATATACACTGAATCTATCCATCTAATCCATTTTTACATACAATGAAGATGTTGAAGGTGAAATAGAGTACAATTGGAGTCCTAATGAGATGAGACCAAAGACAAACTCTGAAGTTTATTGTTTCTTCCTTTCCAGTGAAATGTCAGATTCCAGTATGCAATATTGCAGCCATTTATATTTATATGTATGAAGTTTAACAGACATTTAATAGGTACTTACTCTGTACATAGAATTTGGGGGAATACAGAAAGCTGAACGAAAATTAGGTCAGTGGACAAAGTCTTCTGCTAACATAAAATTAGAATTGTAGGTCCAGGAGTAGTGGAATTAACTTAATATATGACAATGGCAACTGTTTTACAACTTCTCTATGCTTCAGTTTCCTACTCTATAAAATTAAGGAGGTCATATTACTAATACCCATTTCAACTCTAATATGTTCTGAAAGTTACAATGTAGCACAGCCTAAAGAGCAGTTATTTTAAGCCAACAACTCTGTTTCGGGAACTCTCACTAAATGATTGTTTGACCTTAAATCAGTTATTTAACTTCTACCAGACTCTTTTTTTCTCAATTGTAAAATGAAGTGCTGAACTATTTGATCTCTAAAGTTTCTTCAAGGTGTTTAAATCTATGATTCAATTCATGACCCTGTCCTCAAGGAGCATTCCATCCAGTTAGATAGACAAGATCTATATGTAAAAAGGTCAAGAGCAATATCAGCCCAAAATAGAACAGATGTCACAAGGCAATGCGTGTTGTAATGCCAAATATATGTGGCAGATGGTAAGTAATATAAATGTGAGGCAGAAGAGATCATTCTGTGTAGGAAAAGGAAGAAAATTCTTCATAGAAGAGTCATTTTAGCGACATTTAAAGGGTAGGTTGGGTTTGCTGTAGCAGAGCCGCTGATGTAGGTATGAACGTTATGTACAGCACACTCCCAAAGGCAGACAAGTACATTCAAGACTGGACAAGAGACTGAGGTGGTGTCAAAAATGGAATGATTGTGTTGATAGGTAATGTAAATGTTTTGAAAATGGTGCTTTAGAAGAAATCCTCCAAAATTGTAGTGTGAGGTGACCTTTTTTTTTCTTTTTTTTCTCTCTTTTTTTTTTTCCTCTTCTTGATTGAAAAATTACCTTTGAAAAACATCTATTAGAGACTGAATTTTACATGGGACTAGATGCAAACAGTGGAGGTTGCAACTGTGTCAGTATTACTGTTCATACACTTAGTGTGCTTCCTGTATTATTCCTCCAAATATTTAAATTTAATTTTTACTGTGCAGATTACTTAATCCAAATCTTATCTCCAGACAATTTCAGACTAATGAAATGACAGAGTTTTTCTGAGGCTGAGAATATCTACAGTTTGGAGAAAGTTGTGCTAAAAATTTATATTATCTGTTTTTGTCTGATTAAACATAAGGTGACGTAGTCCTAAAGTTTATGGTTGTGACTTCAGAGGCAATGGACCCGAAATTTTACATCACAAGCAATAGTATAAAGCAGTGTTTTATAGTGTTATAGAAAGTCACAGTGTTTTCATTGATTTCTTGGGAAAAGATTGTCAAATCCATCTGGGAAGAGGAAAATGTAATTTTTGAATGCCATATGTCTGAAACTTGGTTATAGTTTGGGCAGATGCTGCATATGTTAAAAACATTTTATTTGCTCTTTTGGATAATTTGTCTAATATATCGCTGGATCCAAATCAGGTCCTTGATTCAATAGCCAATTTCAATCAGCAAAATCAAAGTTCCCCTGCCCTAGAGTATAAATTGAACTTCCAACCTCAGAGGCCGTCCACCACACTAACGATGTATTCAAACGGCAAGCAAGTACTTAACGAATGCCGAGTTTCAGAGCAACTGCATGCAGCCGGAGAGAGCCTTAGGGGCTGCTCACATGAAAGAGCTCTTCTCTTAATTCCAAATATCGGAAGACTTGAACAGAACATGGCATCTTAGCTATATGAGCTTTTTAAATGTGACATTGGCAGACACACAATGCTCAGCTGTGTGGTACCTGAATAATTGAGGCTTTGACACGTTAGACTGTTGACACCTTCAAGCGCTCAAGTAGTTTTATTTGAAAGATTCTTCTCATAAAAGAAGACTAACTCTGCCATTTGAGATCAATGCATTTCAAAGAAACACACTGTACCCACAATATATTGAAACAAACCCATTTACCACATATTGACTATCTGTGTCCCATGTGCAGAAGGTATTTGATTAAATGCATTTCTTTGTGAAGGCATAATACCCTGCTGAATTAAGGATGACTGGTGCGGGGAGGATGGCAACATTACTTATTCTCTAAGCAGTGAACTTTCTGCAGATCTAATGTCATTCAAGGAGTCAGGATGGAAATTGCAGGACAATCAGGCTCACAGTAAGTAACAAATACTCAATAATAGCTACAAAAAATAAACATGACGTAATTTCATTTATTCATTCTTTCAACAATATTTGGTAAGTAACCAACCATGCTTTGGGTGTTGTACTAGGGGAAGCAAATATAGTGAGGAACGAAATAATGCTGGTGTTGTTCAGATTAAACTTTGTTTAAATTGAGATTGGGCTTTGTTAGGAGAATAAGAAGTACATGGTCAGTTGTTAGCTGGCTGATAATGTTCTAAGTAGTTGTCTACAGTGCTGAGAAAGGCACTTAGTTCCATCAGAAAACACAGGAGTCCCAAACATATAGAATTTCTGTGTCCAGTAAGATTCCCAAAGGAAATAAAATCAAATTATGATATAAAATATGAGAAGGAACAAGTCAATCAAAGACAAAGTGGAAAAAAATAATTGTGGCACAGAAAGATTAACAATCATGTAAAAATGTACATAGTCAAGAAGCCATGACACAGTGCACCTTGAATTATCAGTGTGGTTAGGCCAGCCGCTGCATGGTGCTTGGAGCAAGAGATGAAGCCAGGGAGAAAATCAAGAGCCACACCACTGGTAGTTCTGTATGTCACAATTAGTCTAAACTTATTATACAGTCGTTATAGTCTTTTACCCATAAAAAGGGTAGGATCACTGTGAAGTTTGGCAGAATGTTACTCAGCTACGTGAAAAGAAAAGACCAGAAGTGCAGCAGGCATGGAAAAATGGATACAAATTGAGAACCTGTAGTAGTACTACAGACAAACAAACAAAAAAATAACACAATTCAACAGAGAAGACAGCAAGGTGGTGGTGTGGATGAAGGGATCTAGAAGACTTAGAGCGGTATATCATTTACTATTTTTTTCTGAGACAGAAAATATAAAAGGAGGAACAGTTTAATTTGAGGCCATACATGCCTTCAGTATTTGGGTCTAGAGTGAAGGCTTTAGAGATTGCTAAAAGTGATGAGAACTAAATGGAGAGAGAACACAGGTGAACATAGGACATAACCCTGGGAAATAATTCATTTTAAGGCCATCCAGAAGAAGAGACTCATAAATAAGAGGAAGCATAGTCACATATAATAGTGGGAGAGCCACTATTATATGTCATCAGAGTTAAGAAATGTCACCAGAATTAAAGGAAAGAAGTATTGGAAGAAGGAAGAGATGGTTGACAAATGTTACCCGAAAACCAAATAATGTTAGAAGTGAAAATTGTCCACCTGAATTAGTAACATGGAGGTACTTAGTAATCTTTGAAAGGGTAGATTTAATGATGTTGTGGGACAGAACAAAAATGCAACGCGATAGGTAAACAGAAGATGAAGTACAGAAGACAGTTTATAACAATTTGAGAATCTAGGCTTTAAAAGAGAAGTGGAAAGTAAAATTTTAAGTAGAAAGGTGTAAGAGAAAGATGAGACTCTGTGCTTTGGCATTTTTAAAATGTGAGGAATAAAACCATGTAAATTCTTCTGTTAAAAATTCATCAAGGACAAATGAAAGCTATGGGACCTGACGGGAGGATCCAATGGATCCAGGATGCTGAGGAGGGGGGAAGTCAGGAGAGCAGTAAGAGGTCAGTGAAAGGGGGAAACTTCACCCTCACAGGGGATGTGAGATAAATACACATTCCTACAACTAGTCTGTGCAAGTATTGCATGCCCAGCACCATAAGTGTTGGAATACAGTAGTGAAATGAGCTCATTCATTTGCTTACCATCATGGAATGCGTTCTAGTTAGGCTTGAATCTAAATGGCACAAGGCTTGAGGGAAATCATCCAGAGGGACCAGTTCATACACTTTCCACATGAGCCACGGCCACTTACGCCAAGGACCTTCTGTGAGAACATCCCGCCTCAGTTATCTAACTCTTGGGATACCTCTCAATAGCCATGCTAGTCGGAGAGAAATTTGGAAGATACAGCGTCACAGCAAGGGGACCTTCACCAACCCCATGTGCAGAAGTGGATCTAGGAATGCAATGGGAAGCATTAAAGGGGCCTGTCAGAATTGACTATTAGAAATTATTACCATTTCTCGTTAACCACCTGCAGATGCAAAGTCGTACTTTTCCCTAGAGAAACCACCATCTTTATTTTGTGAAGTTGTATAGAGACAAATACATGTATGAAGGAACTGAAGGGTGCTTTGATAAAGTGTGAAAAATTCTCTGCCCCAAATTAAACACATGGGCATTTCACACAGTCTTTCATAGAACCCTAAAGTGCATGGAGCCCAAGTGTTTTTATTGATAACTGAAAAATACCAGCCCAACTTCCTATTTGCTGCTTTTGAAAGCAGAAAATAAAAAGAAAAAAATAATAATTACAGTATTAGTTATAAGCAGAAAAAAAGAAGTCAGATTTGTGAGGAAATAAAAATGCAATAATGGAATATTTATACCCAATATAATAGAACATATTTTCCTCTAAAAAGTTACAAATTCAAAATGTTTATCCACTCACTCTCATTATTCCCTCCTCTTCACCAGCACAGACAGTCCCTCCCTCTCATATAATCTCCTAATTGCTTTTATAAACTTCCCAAATTGTACCTGTGCAAGGATTTTCCTGATACTGAGAACACGTTTCATAGGATATGGTAATGCAATCAAATGCTAAACTGAGTAACTATTACAACATGTTGGAAAAGTAAATGAATAAATAAACAACCTCAAATAATTTTTTAAAATCAGTACAGAGTTCATTTTTATCAATATGTAAATATAAGAAAGGATGTGAGAGACTGAAAAATTTATACTTTACCACAATCTTTAACTTCCTAGGACGGGGATGTTAAAATTGTATAAATTCTCACGTAAACTACAATTGAACAGTTTACCAGCAAAATAAAGCTTGCTCATACCAGCTTTTCAACTTCTTTCTGATTTTTTTCATCATGGATCTGATTTCTTGCCTTCTCTCCAAAATCTGGTAGTAATTGTTACTCTCAAATTAGACTTGTCTCTCTTTTTCGCAATTTATATCACAATATTTTGTTTCAAATCACTACAATCTCATGTGTTGAAAAATGAATCACTGTCTTTATCTTCCATTTTAGCCAGTTTATTGATTAATCTTCCTAAAACCCTGACGAGATTAATTTCACCGAAATATATGATTGCTACCAAACAACAGGTTCCCCACCATCTTTCCAGAACAAACTTCCAAACACTCTTTTCTTCTTACTAAATTTAATTCTCCAAATAGGTTCATTTGAAATAGATCTTCATATAAGAAAATAATTCTCCTAACTCTCCATTCACCCACAGAAAACAGCGAATTATAGTTATTTCATCTCCCATGTACACATCTACAGGTTTCACAACTACATTTTCATCTTTTTAGTTTCATATATAATGTTTTATATTTTTATAAATTCTCTCTGAATCAAATCTAGTTAAATTAATCATTATTTACTTTAAAGTCTATAGTAAATGGACTAGCTCATTCCTTTGCCATTAATTTATTTTCTTCACTCTTATGCCATGTACAAATACTACCTTGCAATAAACTACAGAGCGTAAGCATCCATTTTTCTTAAATATTATTGCAATTTTTACATGAGAGGGGTTTTTATTCATAAACCAATTAAATGCTCCTTCTTGCTTTATGTGAACATGTCCATAAGTGACACTCCTACAAAGCAATTGCTGTTCTTCACGTTGGAGTTTTGGCAGCTGACCCAAGAAATAAGAGCTGTTTGTATGCCTTTGTCTTTTGAGCTGTACTCCTTCCCAACTGCATTTTAAGAGCTGAGTCCAAAAAGTATTTTCTTCTGGACTACAAGGGTCAAGGAACTATGAAATGTTTCTGTTCTTTAACTTCAGTTGTGCCTCAAGAATTGGCATATAGAAGGGGTACCTAGATGACTTGCCCAGAATGGCATGGTTTGTAATTGGAAAATCGGGGTTCTCCTGCTCAATGTTGATAGGCATTAAATGCTCCTTTTATAGGATAGAGAACTGGGTGCTTGTCTTTTTCTCTTTTGTAATAGCTATTACTAAATTCATACTCTATTATGTTACTTTGTAGGGGCAAAGTGCTACATTAACCAAAAGTTTAATATTTCTGGATTAAGAACTATTTACAGAGGAATAATATATGGTATATTAAAGACTACAGATCACATTCTGTCAAAATTAATGGTATAATATTGACCGATTTTGTCTTGGCATCTTCCATTCATAATGAACAGAAGATAATATTAGTGCAACGGCATTTTGAACCTATGCAAGTCTCTGAATAAAGAATTTTATAATTACTTTTAAAAAGTTAAAGCCAATTAAAAAGTCCTATGCCTTGTTGCCAAATACATACACAAACATACATATTTCCATACATATCTCAATATGTGTATACATACATTTTTTAATCATTTAAGTGTATTAGTTTTTCTCCTTTCAAATAATTCTTTTCTCATCAACAGGGTCAGATTTAAAATAGGAAACACTACAGAATCTACCTACATTTGATGAACATGAAACACAGAACAATTTTCACTGTAGTATTTAAGACTCGGCACCCCCCCCAACTTGAATATGAATTGACTGAGTAGTCTCACACAGCCTTTCTTTTATGCATGTCAAGGGTACGATATTGTGACCCGAATGATGTCAGGGTCGGTTTGAGGCTGCTGACATCTTGGGAAGGCTCTCTGTGCAGTAAATCTGTGGCTAAAGAACTTACCAGAAGAAAATTTACAGACTTTTCTAGGCCACTGTCAGTGAAGGGAACAGAGTTAGGACATTAATCTTAAAACAGAGTATTTTCTCAAAATATAAGCACCAAAACTTGCTCAAAATTGATTTATGAAAATCATAATTGAAACAAACTTATTTTTTTCTTATCTACGTACACTATCTCGTAGGAGACCTCGGGAGACCTGGAGCAGGGGTCAACGAATCGCACAGATGTTAAAGTTCTGTCACCCGCCTCTGTGTTGTGTCACCCTTGCATTCTGTCATCCTCTTGATATCTTTGGGGCGACATGTTCTGCAGAAAACTATGGACAAAATGTGTAAAGTGTCTCTGTCTAGTCTTCCGAGTATATAGAAAATTTTGTCCAGGACAAGAGTTAAAATTGAATATAACTGCAGAGTATTTTCCTTTCTATACATTTAAGAAGTAAAACTTGCTCTGGAAGTAGCAGCAGCAGCAGCAGTAGCGTAGAAACTTACCAAAATGTCTCCGTAAAGTGCCCGTGACCTCACTCCTCACTTTCTCCTTGGCGTTCTCCGAGCAGGAGAGACTGACTGTGGCTTTGTGTGTTGTTTCTCAGGGCAGTTCGCCAATTACCTGTTTGGGAAGGAAGGGAAGGGAGTAGAACTCACATTTGCAAACCACAAGCTGTACATGTCCTTGCTTTATTTTTTTCCATCACAGTTTTGTTCATATTATGAAGAAACTCATTTTTGTTATCCAAAAACAGATTAAATCAGATCACCGAAAACTGTTCCATTAGCTATTTTCACTTCAATGGAAATAAAGAAGCCAAGAACCTTGTTTCTACCTCCACCCTCCCGCTCCGACCCTCTCAAGTTCCTTTGGTCACTGCAGAATTTGTTACAACAGACAACTCCTTTGTCATGTGTGAACCTTGGGACCAAATTTGTTCAGAAAAGTATTGTCAGAATACTCAAAAATATTGAATATTGTTTAAGTGTCCTGAAATTCCCACACAGTTTTTAAAGAGTGAAAGTACAGTATCACTTGGCCCCGAAAGTCAGGCACTCCTAGTCTAGCCTGGCCCTTATACATTATCCACTAGAAACACCTTCACTCACTTCATCCTGGAGCTGTGTTCTGCATATTAAGTACTTACAGTATTTATCAGACAACACAGTATGAAAATCCCAAAGAGACTGTTAGACCATAAGTAACAGTCTGGAAGTAGCATAAGACCGTAACTGACTATATTATAAGAACAAGATATTTAAACTTTCACTTTTAAAGAAAGATCAAAGGAAATGGCACTTCAGCTCAACCTGACTAGTCAAATGAATCACTGCAAATACTAACCTGGTGAAATACACTACCTAGTAGCCCCCATTATATCCACGTACTAACTTTCTCACAGCATATATGAAAACTTTGCCTCAGAGTTATTTTACATTCACTGATGTGGGCCACTTTCTGTTTTTTTTTTATCTTATTATCCACCCTAGATAGGCTTAAACATAACAAATACATCATAACATTCACTGAATGCTGAATGCTGAATGATGCATTTACTTGGTATTCTCATACCAAACTTTAGTGGGGATATAACACAAGGCAACAGCAATCCATTTTGAACTCTAGTATGTCTAAAATGTATGTTAATATTTCATCTTAAGCCATACAAAGTAATTCCACAAAAGATATATACAGGAAGAGACACAGAGAGAGAGAGAGACTTTACAAAAAAAGTGTATACCTGTTTCAGGAAAGGAAAAACAGTATGATGGGTTTTCAACAGACAGGGTTACCCTTGCACAGGAGGACCCTAGAGGATGTCATATCCCAAAAACCCACCACACAGCTAGCCCTTGAGGAAGAAATTGAAAATGCGTGCGCAGCAATCTCAATGATCAGAGTTATCCAGGCAGCAGTTTGCCATGCTAATAAATGTCTGAAAGCGAATGGACACAACTTTGCACACCTCTTGTATTTGTAGAAGCCAAAGGTAACTTGTAGTAAACTTGTATTAATCTCACAATGGCTCAACAAATTTAGTGTTGAAATATTTGTGTAAGTTTTTCTTTTCCTGAAGTGTGCATGAATTTTTGATGGAGCGCTCTCTCTCTCTCTCACTCTGTCTATATTAATATATACATATATTAGTTTTAAAACATTCTCTCTTTCTCTCTCTGTCTTAATATATAATAGTTTATATATATATATATAGTTTTAATATGCATATTATAATTTTAAATTTTCCCATTCTGTTCAGTTTCAAAATATCTCAGTGTTTATGGAAAGTGGAGAAAGATAAGTAAAACCAAGTGAAGAATTAGTGATTAATAATGGGTTTTAGAAGAAGAATAAACAGAAATAAAATTGCTATTTCAGTAAGAGTGCTTTCTAAAACTTCTCTATACTTCACCATTTTTCATAATGATGAGTAGTTTAATACATTAATAAAGCTATGTTTCTTTTAAGGACCTTAAATCTACTGTATGATTCAGAACAATTTATCTTGGACACCACGAGTATACCAAAGCTGTGAGTCTGCAATGCCATGAATCACCCAATGGCAACTTCTTGGATCCACAGAGTTTTAAAACAAAAGCCCAGCAATTTTCAGTTGGACATTTTATAAATTTAATCCTTTTGAATGATGGGAGTTTTGGTATCTATCAGTCTTTAATGTCCTTGCTAATAGACCTTCTTAGCATATTATCTTACTTTGTATTCTGTGTCTCTATTTTGCTTAAGAATTGAAGTAGTACATGTAAAAATTACTAAAGTCCCTGTTGCCAATTTTTATACGGAAGTTGTATCTTTTTTTTTTTTTTATTAATTTGACAATTTCGCCTGCAACTCTCTTAGAATTCCCCTCAGTAACTCTTTTACTTTGAAGTGGTTGCCTTCATTGTCACGTGAGTAATTTAGAGAGATTGTACGCCAAGAAGATTATTTCCTGGATGACAATTTTTCTTTCATTACCTAGGCAATGCTTATCAGAATTTTAAGCCAAATAATTTCAAATATCATGATATTTAGACTGTGGTCAGTGAGCACAGCCACGTTGATCAGCTTGCTAAAAACATACAAATTATTTTTAAAGCTATTTTTTTAGATCATATTTCCTTGAAATTCATTTATTCAGTTCATTTTCTTTTAAACACTGTGTGTGTACATATGTAGCAACTTGATTAAACACCTATACTTGGCCTCATGAGGTAGAGTTCAGGGATCAGTGTCACTTCAATAAAGTATCTGTCAGAAGAAATGAACATGGCCACACCAGGGCAGGGTCTGAATAAAATTATCAGCTCATATATTTAGTATGGCCTTTAAATGATCATGTTATGCTGGGCCTTAAGTATCTTCTTAAAACCAGAACACCAAAATCAGAAGTGTATGTCCCCCGTCCTTGATACTGAGAAGAGAAATGTCTGTCCTCTAAATCTTGGGTTTTTCAAAACCTGCTTAGAACTTTAGAAACTCATCTCACCAGGCATGGATTTTGTTTTACAATAACAATGACTATTTCAGAAAATTATTGAAAAAAGAAACAGTAAAATTGGTTGACATCAAATTAACAAAAGTGTTGAGGAATCCCCCAAGTGGCTTATCTAACCTACAATATGCTCAATCATCTAATTTTCAATTTACCCCTTAACAAAAGCAAAAACACCTTAAATATACTAATTGATTAGCTGATCTGAAATATATATGTACATAAATATGAGAGTCCCTTTCTCCAAGTAGAAGAGTACCAGTTACATAACAGACATTCTCCTTCATCCTGCTAATTTCAAGAACATTCACTGGATTTTCTTGTTTCTCAGATTTAAGGGGGTTTTGTAAAAAAGAAACTAAAGGTGCTCATTTTCAACACAATTGATATTATTGATCAGGCAATAGTCAGTCTGGAGGCATTATATTCATTGTGCAAAATAAGCATTAAACCACTACAAGCAATTAATCGCCTGCTTCTCGTATCATGCTCTGCAATGGCCTATCAGCCTTTTATTAATATTAATGAGGAGAATTGGCACAGAAGATCAGGGAGCCACGATAGCACCGAGAACCTGGGAGGACCCTTAGGTTCTCAGGCTTTATTATTTTTTAATCAAAGCGGCTGACTTAAAGGCACAAAATTAAAGAACTGAGTCTTTTATGATTCCACAATGATTCAAATTAAAATGATCTATACTTGCATAACTCCCGTGAACCATTTTGTGCTTGTTAAAAACAGTTAAAAATTACACAAATTCATGATTTATGATTTAAGGGCTGTGATTTTTTTTTTTTTCTTAATGAACAGTCCACTTTATGTGTTTCTCCCAACTCACACATGTGGACATAATAAAGCAAAAAAGGGTAGGCAGAGAAAGAAAGAATTGAACCTTATAATTTATACCGACTAAAAGAGAAATGATCGTTTGTTACTGTATAATACAAGATTACTGGAAATCCTTGCAATTCCAGATAGGTCCTCGAAATGTGCTTGGAGAATCTGTGTAAAGAAGTGTACCATTTTTCAGATGAAAACACAGAAGTTATATAAATAAAAGAAATACTTTCCAATTACTCGCCTTGGGAACTTGAAGCTTAACAGAGGTGCAAAGTGCATCTACAATTTAACATTTTCCCCCTTCAAAACCAAAATATAAAGTCTCTAAGAAATATGTATTTTCTTTGTTACATCAGAAAGGCAAAAGCGAATACTTAACAAAGTTTTAATAAGATAGTGTTTTAGTTACTTTCTCATTGCTGGGACAAAACACCCAATACCCACAAGTTAAAGAAGGGAAGGTAAGTTTAGCTCACAGTTTGCAGAGGATTCAGTTCATAGTCAGCTAGCTCAAAGGCTGGCAACATGGCAGAGGGGCAGTGCAGAGGAGAAACAGTCCATGGCACTGGTAGGCAGGAAGCCGGAAGCAGCAAGCCTCTCTTTTGCTTTTATTCCATTCAGGCTACAAGCCTATTGTTTGTTGCCACCTACAAACAGGATGGGGCTTCCCATCATCCCCTCCCGGAACTATGCTAAACCAATCAATGTGCTGATTTGGTTATCACACACCCTTAATCCGTATTCATACACCTTAGACTCAGCCACCTCTGAAAAGTCCCACCTATAAGCACATGGCTTTGCGGGTACATCTAAATACAGCCATAAGAGATAGATATTTCCTAAGAGTTAAAAAAAATGTGGGAGTGGCTATTGCATTTCTAGCCAAATTCTTGTACATCTAGATAAGTCAAGGCATGAGATAAAGGGGAGCCTCTGGACATTTTATGGAAATACTGACATGTTACTGTTAGAGATTTTTAAAGATGGTTTTCCTGAGAAGTTCTTCTCAAATTTTTGCCTGGCACCACCTTTATCAATGCCAATTAAGGAATTTATTTAAGCAAATGAGCTAAAGGAAACAGATTCTTAGGTACTCACCTCAAAACTAGGGACTAGTATACTCAAAAGTATAGTCTTTGCTTTTTAAAAAGATGTTCTAAGAATGCTCTCTCTAAAAGAAAACAAGATGGTGGGTTTTTTTTTTTTTTTTTTTAGTTTTCTTCTTCAATCTTTAAAATAGTCATAAATAGAATCCTCATCTGTAGATTTGTTCTGTTGGACGAATAAGGTAAATGGGATCAATCCCACAGTCTTGGCCTGCTTCCCAAAGAGCTGCAGCCCAGAAGCTCTGAGATACTTTCAGGGGATTCACGCCACTCTCCCGCTGTCCCTCACCTCCAACTCCTCCTCTTGCTTGAAACTTGCTCGTGTCTGTAGATAGCTCTAAGGATGTCCTTGGTTCTTACCTGCAGAACCTGTTCGGCTCCTGTCAGCATTGTGTCAGCTTTGCTAAAAGCCCGTTTCTTCTTAGTGAGCTCTACAAAACTAGTTGGAACAACCCCATTTTGACATTTTATGGTTACATAAGAAAAAAAAAAAAAAAGATGTGTATAATGTCTTATTCTACAATTCTACAAATACAAAATTTACAGTTAATCCTGACAGAAAAAGACATTTTGTCATAATTTGAATCCTTGTCCAGTCACTTTTACCAGTAGTCTTCATGAATGTGTTCTACAAATGAATCTTTTCTTGTTTCTGATACCAACATCACCTGTACTGCAAACAGATATTCTACTATGCTAGTTTACAAGTGGGATTTCTAATGACATTATAAACCAAATTTATACAAAATGTTTTCACCCGTTACATTAAAAAATTACATGTGAGTATATGTAAGTTCTTGTGGGTGGTAGTGAATGGTCTACAGAACTAGGACAGACACCAGGAGTGCAGAGTGGACCTCACACTTCCAGAGCTGGCTTTATGAATGTGAAAACAGTTGTGTCTGTAGATGGCTTAGCACATGACCTAGTGCATGCTACATATTAATATGTACACACTAATATTACTTGACACTTTAAAAGTGGCTTCCTCCTTCTAAATGAACCAATTCTCATTCCCCCTCAAAACTAGAGTAACTCTCACTACTCCTAGAATTGCTATAGCCAGTGGATTTCTCTTCAATACGATCTGTTTTTTGCCTCCACCAGGTGAGTCATGCAGTTATCAAGATTAATTTGGACTTCTGCCCAAAGTTTTTATAAGATCATTGATTTATTGACTTCAGTAAAGTTTGTACAATATGTGATTGAAAAGAAAATGCCAAGTGAGGTCCTTAGAAAGACTCAACAAGTATGGAGACTCAAAAGTATTTTAGAAATGGAAAAACTACTCAAAAGTCTAAAACTTCATAAATGTATGATTTATGTATATTTACATAATGAGTTTCTTGGTGTAACTGCCTTTTCCTTTCTTTTTTTTTTTTTTTTTTTTTTTGGTGCTGGGGATCGAACTCAGGGCCTTGTGCTTACAAGGCAAGCACTCTAACCACTGGGCTAAATCCCCAGCCCTGCCTTTTCCTTTTGACTGATGAAGGGTCATAATACAAAGATGTCCAGTCTATTATCATCACAGAGAAGCTGAAAATCTGGCTTAGAAACATCTCAGGGGATGGAGGAGCTGGATGAAATAGGGGCTTATTGCAGCCTGCTTATGGTTGTGTGCACGACTCACTTTGAAATTGCAAAACCCCACTTCAATATGCTTAAACTTGATTATTTTCATAAGTGTCATTATTGCTCAGGTATTCTTACTTTTTCCTGCAGTTCAGTGGTCCTAAGAAAGAGTCACACAGTATAAAAGTAAGATTTTAAAATACACATTTCTCGTTAAACCTTTTCTTTCTCTAACTTAGGAAAACATTTTAAATTGTGTTATTGTGTCATACTACACGGTATTGTATCATATGGAATTTTCCCTTGTCAGAGTCTCTCCTGTGGAAAGGTACCTGGGGATTGAGTCTGAGGAGAGCATATCCAGCTCATGTTCCCTCCTCTACAGCCCTGTGGGTGAACTAGAGGGCTGGACAAGCAGAGCTCAGTCTGGTGGGTGAAATACATGTGCATTTCCATCGGTTTGTGTTATGGAGCTATGACGGCTCTTTTGAACATAGAGGCTGGCAGGTGCCCGTTCATTCCAAGGTGGTGGGTACCATAAGCGCAGGCGAATCTGCTCAGACTAGGAAACTGCCCAACATGTCTGAAGGCTGACCGTGTAGATAAACTTTGCCATATACTCTCATAGCCTAAATTAATATTTCAATGTGTATTTTGCATTTTGATGAGGAAAGGAAAAAAAAAAAAAAAACTCGAACCAAGAGCAAACCAGAGACAATGGTGGTGTGCATCCTACATTTTTCATCTCAAACAGCATGATTTTCCTTAGCGATTTCTGTAGTAATAAATGCTTTAACTGAAATTTGTGCTTGGAATGCCCTGAAGGGATGCAAAGATGAGTTGATTTCTCAATTTAAAAAGGTATTCTGGTTAATTTGTTCCTAGTATGGGCAAAGGGATGGTGGAATACCAGGTATGGATAAAATACCCTCATCTTGTTTGAGGTTCCAGACCTGAATATCACTGTAGATTAAAGTCCCATGAAAAATATATGTGAGTTTCCTGCATATTCTCTTGGGTGACACAGACTTTTACTTTGCTTGAGGACGTCTTAAGTAACAGGTTACATGGGGAACACTGCAGCAAACCAGAATCTTGTGAGTGCCCCTTTTGTAAATTAGTGACATTTTAATTGAAATATTTGTTATTTAAACAAAGCTAGGAAGATGTTTTTCCAAACAGCCTAAAATCCTCTCATCTGAAATGGGACGCAAATGTTCATAACAGTCATTTCACACATCTTCATAAAACCCATAAATGGATAACAACTCTACACACTATTACTCTCTGGATTACTTGGCTTTGCTTTTGGTTATGTTTTGTTTTGGCTTAACTGTACAATTATTAACTTCACCTACAGGTAATCATTGTTTGGTATCTGTTATGAGTTCTCCCATTTCCCATGTATATACATTTTATAGATGCATTTATGTGCATATCTGAGTAAATAAAGACATACAATATTTTATTATCATTTCTGCTATGAAAGTGAGATCTCCTTCATACAACTTTATTTTTAATAAAAAAGTGAAATTTTCTCTAAAGTTGAAATTTGCAATCTAATTCATTTGTAGAAATAATTGAGTAATACTGTGATGGAGACAATTTCTTCGACATCCATATATATTTTTATGTACACATTCATCGACAGTGATTTGTCACTAAGGGAGATTTTGGTTGGTAGGAAACAGGTTTTCAGTAGCAGATATTTCACTTGAAGAATTTATGTTATATTAATTATAAGAACTATTGCAAGATTGTAATGTTTGTATTTCTTTTCTTCATAGTACTTATCATTATATATCCTCTTTTAGTTATTTTCTACTTCTCTGTCTAGCAGAAATAGAACCAAAGTGAGTTACATTTTTACTGCTGCATCTTTACTTTCTGGTGTGTACCAAATCTGCAATTAGCATCTGGTGAACACATAAATTATTATTTTAGGTTGCTGAAGCCGTAGTGATTAATTATTATCATTAATGGATGGTCTTTCCTTTTGGTTCCTGATTTAATGAAAATGGCAGAATTGTCCATAAGAAACAGTCTGTCAAGGCAACCATTTCTCTTCGCCTGCTCCTATCGGCTTAGATTTGCTTTCTTTTGTTTTTAAAGTAGGAATGTCTGATGGAGATCATGAAATTACAATCTACATTTACTATTTAATTTTGGTTGTCTCCTTGAATTTCCTCCTGTATGACAGGTATTGATGGATTTACTAATATTGAATCAACTCTGTGTTCCTTGCATAAACAATATTTAGAGAGAATACTTTCACATACCGTTACATTACATTTATTAATGTTCTACAAAGTATAGTTTCTTTGATATCTATAAATAATATTCTGTGTTAACATTACTTTTGGTTATCTTGCAGTTTTTGTTTTTGTTAAATTTTTGCTCCTTCCAAAAGTTCAGGAGGGTTCCTTTTTCCCCACAGCCCCACCAGCACTTGTTATTGGCTGATTTCTTGATAATAGCTATTCTTTCTGGAGTGAGATGGAATCTCAACATTGTTTTGATTTGCATTTCTCATGTGACCAATGATGCTGAATTCTTTTTCACATATTTATTTGCCATTTTTATTTCTCCATCTGAGAAATGTTTACTCATTTCAGATGGCTCTTTTTGGATTGGGTCTTTAAATTTAGTGAGCTTGATTTTTTGAGTTCTTTGTATATTCTAGATGTTAGACCTTTGTTTGATGGACAGCCAGCAAAATTTTTTTCCCAGTCTGTGGGTTTTTGCCCTGCTCTGTTGGTGATTTATTTGATTGTTCAAAAGCTTTTTAATAGGATGTGGTCTCAAGCACTGATTCTTTGTATTATTTCCCATGCAGTCTGGGTTCTGTTCATAAATTTTTTCCTACCCCTATGTCTTCAAAAGTTCTTCCTATTCTACTCTCCAGTGGATTTAGTGTTTCTGTTTTACGTTTAGATATTTGATTCACTTCAATTTTAGTTTAGTGCATGGTGAGAGGCATGCATTTGGTTTTAGTTTTCGGAATGTGACAAGCCAGTTTTTCCAGCACCATTTGTTAAAGAGGCTATCTTTCTGCTAGTGATGGTGTTTGGCTCCTTTGTGGAAGATGAGGTGTTTGAGTGTGTTTGGTGTGGGAATTCCTCAGAAAACTACAACTAGAGGTTCCACTAAACCCAGCTACTCCTCTGCTTGGTATCTTCCCAGAAGAATTAAAATCATCATACCGCAGCAATATATGCACAACCATGTTCACAGCAACACAATTTGTAATAGCTAAGTCTTAGAAACAACACAGATGTCCAACAACTAACGAATGGCTAAAGAAGTTGGTTTTTCTACACAATACAGTACTACTTTGCCATAGAAAAAGATAAACTAGAGACATTTTAGGTAAATGAATGCACCTTGAGAATACACTCTTAAGTGAAATACATCAGACACTCATGACTAAACATCAAATTGTTTCTCTGATATGAGAAAACATAAGTGTAAATAAGGACAAAGAGGTGTAATAGATATTATGTAAAAGAAAGATAATATTCTGAAGAGAGGAGAACTAGAAAGGGGGAAGGGGGAGAAGAAGGAAAGAAAAAAGAAAAGAAAGGAGAAAGGGAAAAATGGAAAAATGTAAATAAACCTGCTGCAAACAGGGAAGGGTGAGGGAACAGAAGGGAGGGGTGGAGGGGTAAAAACCAAGACATATTATTTACAGGTGCAAAATAACCATGATGAATGTGATTATTATGTATACAATGTACCAATACATGTTCTTGGTAAAAAATAAATAAATAAATAAATGTTTGTATTATATTACCTTAAAAATGGCATTGCAAGGTATCTATCTTATTATAACACCTAAAATATTTTAGATATTATTGAAATTTCATAAGCATTAAATCTTAGATAGAAGCCAGGCATGGCAGCACATGCCTGTAATCCCAGCATTTGGGAGGCTGATCAAGGAGGATCCCCATGAGTTCAAGGTCAGCCAGGGCTACATAATAAGTTCAAGGCCAGCTAAAACTGCATAGTGAGACCCTACCTCAGAACAGCAACAACAACAAAACCAACCAACAAAAAAATGCTTAGATAGAAATCCCAGTGAAATTCCCTGGGAAATTGACAGGCTTTGAAACAACATTCCAATTTATCTGAGGTAACTAGTTCATGTTATCTGCTTCTCTGTGTTTAATTTTGCTATTTTTTATTTATAGCAATTTCAAATTTATTGTCCCAGAACATATGTATCTCACTCTGTACCTGTGGTTGTATGTCTTTTTATCTAGCAAATTACAATTTGAATTTTTTCTCTTTCTTTTTAAAGTAGGCTGGAGAGAAGATATCTTTCAGATTTTTCTTTTCAAAGGCCTACATTTTAAGTTTATATACACACATACACACATATGTAGATTCCAATCTGTCTCCATATCTATAGCTCATCAAGAGAAAGGTACGGGCCATTAAATATCTGTGGACAGCAACATTTTAGTATGTGTGTGAGTAAGAGTGTATGCATGCCAGTGTGAGTGTCTTTGTATGCGTGTGTGGTTGGACGAGTCTAATGTGCTTTCTTGGTTAAAATACTTTTAAATAAGCTAGCACTAAGTCAACAGGAAGAACAAAGTTTCAATGTCGTACTGCACTGGCTTTTTATACCTGTCAGATAAATTTTCTCCTTCAGGAACTCAGCTTCTTGATTCTTTTCTGGCACCAGTGTTGAGGAAGATAGGCCACGAGACATAAACACACTTAAAAACCACACTAAAACAGTATAGGTGTTTTCACAGTGTATAATCACCAAGGAAATATCCTGCTTCCACATACTCCATTAAATGAGGAAGTTACACCCCACATCTCTATAAAAAGATCATCTTATTGGAGATATGAACCTTGATAGGAAAGCTTTCAGGGTCTCCATGCCAATGTCTTTAAGTGACAGACTTCAGTAGCCTTACTACAGTGAATTCCCTCCTATTTTTAATTTTGTCCTGAATGAGGATATATTACAAATAATGTGCAGGGTATATTCAGTGTAGAAAAAAAAAGCATTTAATTGACAGATAAAAATGGTATAGAAAGGGTAATTTCATTTTCCATCAGTAGAAGTAAGCTTTTATTGTTGAGAATTAAATTAACAGCACATGAAATTGGCTTTTCCTAAGTTCATATTTTTGAACAAAAAAAAAAAAAAAAGGAAAGCGAAAAATAAGTACCCCCCCAATTGGAGTAGTGCTATAAAGTTCATATGAATGAACACTTATAGCACTTTCTTTATTTATTAAAAAAAGTAGCAAAACTTCGAGAATCCTAGATATTTGTACTGTTATTTCTTGGAGTCTTGTTATTCACTATTTCTGAAATATCATGAGTTTCTGTCTGTAAATACAATCTGGTTTGTGATTTCCACAGTTCACTTCAGCTGGTTCTTCTAAGCTTTGTCCTTTCTTTGGTTAAATTTTGTTCATTCCATAATATGGCTTTCTAAGAAGATGATTTATTTATGCTTCACTTTGGAAGGAAGCTGGCTCTGTCACTGTGCAAAGTCTCTAGGATATCTGCATACTGCAAAAATTACCACCAACACAGCCTTGTGGAAACTGAGATAATGTAATGGATGAAAACCAACATCATTAAAATACAAAAATGATTATATGGTGGAAAGTTCTAATTTTTATTTTTAATCTGTAGATATAAAATCAAGAACCTATCCCAAATAAATTTCAAAAAATGGTTTTCCACAATATCAATTTTACTTTCTGAACAGCTTTCAATCAATATCAAAGCTAAATAGGTCTTTATTAAAAATAAAAGAAAGGTTGTAGCAATAGTATTTTGTATAAAATACCAAAAAGACTGACAACATAAGCAGAAATAAACAGATCAGACCACATTAAATGAAAAAGCTCTATAGAGCAAAAGAAAAATATCCACAGATGTAATGACAGTCTATTGACTGGGGGAAATATTTGTGTGCTGTGTATCTGATAAGGGGTAAAGAACCAGATCATGTAACTCAATAATACAAAACTCAATAGAAACAAATCATAGAAATCAATAGCACAAAAATGTTCATTATAAAATGAGTGAAAGATCTGAAAAGAAAATTTTTTCAAAGAAAACAGACCAGTGACCAACAGGTGTATAAGAAGGTGCTCAAAATCATTAATCTTCAGGAGATGCAAATTAAAACTATGAGCTACTTGCTCACATTTCTTAACGTGACTATTACAAAATAAGATGAGATAGTAAATATTGGCAGTGGTATAGAGATAAGGGAATACTTGTGCACTGTTAGTGGGAAGATAAGTCTATGCAGCCATTGTGGAAAGTCATATGGAAGTTTACAAAAATTAAAAATATAACCAGAATATGACCCAGAAATCTTACTTGTAGGTATCTATCCAAAAGAAATAAAACAAGCATATTTTAGGGACAGCTGCCACCCCATGTGTGTGCATCCCATCACAATTAACTCATGATGATACATGAATTAATACATAGTTTTATATTTATATTATAGGTATATATTATTCAACAATAAAAAGGATTTTGTCATTTGCAACAACATCAATAAACCTGGAGGACATTATGCTCAGTGAAATAAACCAGACATCAGAGACAAATACCACGTGATCTAATTTTTTATGTGGAGTATAAAGAAGCCAAACTCATAGAGACAGAGAAGACCGCTGAGTGCCAGGAGTTGGAGGGTGAGGAAATCGGGAACGATGTTAGTTAAGGAATACAAATATCCAGTTAGAAGATGGATAAATGCTGGGATGAAATGGAAAACAAGATTATTATAGTTAATAATACTTTGCTTTTAGTTGAAATATGCTGAGAATATATTTTTATTAGTACATTGTAGTACATAATGGTTACATTCATCATGGAGAATTGGTACATGTACCGCTCTATTGGTGATTTCTTTGGCTATGCAAAAGCCTTTTAATAGGATGTGGTCCTAAGCACTGATTCTTGTATTATTTCCCATGCCCTCTGGGTTCTGTTCATAATTTTTTTTTCCATATGTCTATATCTTCAAGAGTTCTTCCTATTCTATTCTCCAGTAGATTTAGTGTTTCTGTTTTAATGTTTAGATCTTTGATCCACTTCAATTTTAGTTTAGTACATGGTGAGCGACATGTATTCAGTTTTAGTTTTCAGCATGTGGCAGGCCAATTTTTCTGGCACCATTTGTTAAAGAGGCTGTCTTTCTTCCATCAAGGGTGTTGGGCTCGTTTGTTGAAGATGAGACATTTGAGTGTGTTTGGAGTTGTTTGAAGATGCAGAATTCTCATGAAGAGATTTGAACATAGTTTTTTTCTTAGGGTGCTATTTCTACTGAGAACATCTATGCTGGTTTGTTATTTATTACCTACCATTGCTAACACAATACTTTCATTAATATTATCTGCACAAATATTCAGACTTTCAATGCAAACTTCAATGGTGATCATTCTCGATATTTCCCCATCTAAAATAAATTCAGAGATTATTTAGGTGAATGCTTTTTTCAGAGAGAACTGAATATTTGAAGGTTAGTTGCCTTTGTTTATTTTCTGAAGATTAAAAAGAGAGAAAGAAGAAGAACAATGCTTCATGCTCTGAAGAAATTTTCAAAACCATCAGCTTGACCCAAGGACTGCCCCTTGTTGATTAATAAGATGTTGCACAAGCTCTTGCTGTCTCCCTGGGTGCTTAGATCAGATGGTGGACAAATCCTGGAGACGTTTTTCTTGAAATGCTTTTTGCAAAGGAGGAAATTCTTACCGGTGAGGAACTGAAGGTAATATGATGTTTAGTTTCTCCAAATCTAAAAGTTCTCTGACATATCAATTAGTGAAGAATTTTGTGCTATTGTTTTAACCATTATTTGAATAAATGGAGTTTTTGCAAGTCCTTAAAGCTAAAAACACAAAACAACAAGTTCCGGTTCTCCAAATAATCCATACAAATCAAGTCATTTAAAATTTACGACATCCTCTGAAAAGACTGAGTCAGCAGTGCACATTTCCTGGCCAGGATACTGCTGACTCAAAGTGAGTGACAGGCAATTGAGAAATTGGTGAGATGGACCTATGATGAACTAGTCTATTTCCTCCATTATGTGTCTGTTTATCTACCTATTTGATAAACCAATAAAACTCCCCTTTCTAAAGTGAAAATGATGTTCTTCCTTAGTGTTTATGAATTTTTAGGGATTATCCTGGCTTCAGTTAAACAAATTTAGAAAGAATAACTTTGAAAGTAGAGAGATTGAGAGGGACCATGTTATGGCTGTGCCTAGATGTCCCTCAAAAGGCTCATGTGGTCATAGGTGGGGCTTTTTGGAGATGGCTGAATTCAGAGAGTGTGATACTGGGATTGATTCATGGTGCAATGCCAGGACTAAGGGTGCCCCACAGTGCTACCTAACTTAAGAGCAGGGAGCCTGGACAGAATACAAGAGACAGAAAGAGGGCTGCCCTTCTTGCTTGCTGCCTCACTACTTCTCTGCTTGCTGCCTGCTGCTTTGCTGCCCTCTGCTCACCATGAACTGTTTCTCCTCTGCCATGCCACCCTGTCTTAAAGCCAGACAACTATGGCCTGAAACCTCTACAAACTGTGAGCTAAAATAAACATTTCCTGCTTTAACTTTAGGTGTCGGGTATTTTGTCTCAGCAACAAGAAAAGTAACTAAGACAGACAGGCACATAAAAATACTTCGCTGTCACTTTTCAGTATATTTTTGCTTTTTGCTGTAAACACGCTCCAAATCTTTTATTGTTGTCATTGATATTTGTTTTACATTCATCGTCCAAATTTCGTTGCAAACCATATATGAAATAAAATGTAAATTAGAAAAAAACTATTTGGATAGTATATTTTTCAGTAAAAATGGTTCACAATGGGACATTCCAGATGAGTCCATGTTATGAATAGTTAAGGAGCTGACACACGTATATAACTCCAATTTCTTCATTTTCTGATGTGTGTGTATTCACACTGGAGCTATAGTAGGATATTCTTAAAAATTCTGCCCTTTTTTCATGATGGTATTCCAGATATTGAAAATTTCTCTGGTGGAGTAAATGGATTTTCTGATATTATTTTACCATTATTTGAGTGTTATTTAATAAGTTGGGTTTGTATTAGAGTATGCAAAGCTAACCCTAGAAATCAATAAGTTCTGGTGCTCCAAATAATTCATTGACATCAAGTATTTAGGAATAGTGGAATTGGGAGGGAACCAGAGCAACTTTGAGGGTCATCCATGCTTTACCTAGAAAAAAAGAGGAAACATACTTCATTCATCATCATAAACTGTTACAATTTTTTATGTCTTTAAGGACCTTAGGGTTTTTTTTTTTTAATTCCATCATTGATAAAATACACGGAAGGTCATATAGCTGAACTTAAAATTGCCCACAACTGAATGTACTATTAAAAATTGTGGGCCAAATCATCAAAATTTATCTTCATGATTTTCATGAGATCTTCTTGCTGGATCCAATGAATTTTATTAAAACAATTAAAAGATAGTTCATGCAGCCAAGAAATAGCTTGGAAAATATTAAAATATCACAATTTTATATCTGAAATTAATTTTGAAAATGATTGTACATCTTTATATTTTTTTGAAAGACAAAAGTCTGGAAAGACTCTGTGATATATTAACATCAGAGAAACTGTAAATCTTCTGTGAGCAAAGCTCTCTCCATTGTTTTTTACACTATGTAACAGCTTCTTACTCTGCTCTTCAGATTGTTAGACTTCTTGCGTATTTTCTTTTTTTTTTTTTTATTATTTTTTACCAAGAACATGTATTGGTACATT